>PVLC010013165.1:0-27369 GCA_004027655.1 Graphiurus murinus | reverse complement strand
GTCTCCTAATGGATTTTTCTAACCCAATTTCAATTTTCCTTAGCTAATTTTTATTTTTCTAGGTTCTTGAATAGAGTTTATTTTTATTTTTATTACTTATAATAAAATTGTTTAGAGCTAATCATTTTTCTCTGAATATAGCTTGGTGATATTGTATTGTTATTCTTATTTGCATAAACATTATTTTAATGACAAATTTTCCTTGGTTTCAACAATTAAGCATTCTTAACTATTCTCATTTTTGCTTGTAGATACTTCAAATTTTCGGTAGTTGTAAATAACAATTATTTTATTTAAAACACTTATTTCTTAGTGTAACAGTACATGTTATAAAAGCTTAAAAATTTCATGAAAATTAAAGGTATACTTTGCACTAAGGAATTTACAATGTATTTCTTAGTCATTGTTTCTCAGTTTCTTATAGAGTTAAGTTAGACTGTTATTATAGTCATCACACTATATTTTCATTAATTGCCAAAAAAAAATCACCCTCCATTTAACATCAATGACCTGAGACACTCAGTGTAGTAGATGACAGACATAGTCAAACATGTGCTAGTGTTAGTATTTTTGCTTATTCATCATCCTGATATGGTCTCAGGTTTCACCGTATTTCATTTTTGCACATTGTGCTAGTTTTACTCATAGGTTATTGAAAAGTATACTTAACATCACATATCATTATGTAGGCAAATAATTCAACTGTATCATCCTCTTTATGGTAAAGATAGTCAAATGAATATAAGAAGGCTCACACAAAATCTGCTGGCAATACTAATGTCAATGTAAAGGGTGAGAAAAGGCACTATAGATCTTCTGGGTTCTGTGCTAAGAACTTTACATATGCTTGTCAATAACTAAACCTGTAACTAATCAATGAATAAGCAGAAATAACCTAAAAGATTTACTCAAACTGCATCCTCCTCCTCTCAACAGTAGCCCGAGGTTCCTTCTGACCTTATGTAGATTGTTCTATAATAATGACTACTATCAAAAATCAAGCTAAAAATCATCGAACTTAGGTCAATGAGTGTGTTATATCCCATACATGCATAATCTCATTTAGTCTTAAAGATACTATTGCAATTAAAATTTCATCAATGTGAAAGATATAACTTACAAATAACTACTTCCATCACAAATGCTGAGAAATTCTAGGTAAAATAAAACAAAAATATTTTTAAATACATCATTAAGGCAGCTAGATAAAAGCAAAATCCCCAGGAATCAGGAACTAACAAAATGTCAAGTATACAAGTTGACTCTACAATTTCCAGTGTTGGCATGGGTTATGTGTAGGAGGGTATAGAACCCAGAAGAGGTATAAATTCTAGGGACTTGGGTCTTACTGTCTGTCCAGAGTGATTAGATCTGTACAAAGTAAGGAATTGAAATGTAAACCTTAACATAAGCTAGGTCCCTTAAAGTGCTATGCCCTCAGAAAGTGGGGAGCTAGATAAAATTTGTCTTCTGTCTTAAGGAGACTGCAAGACTCTTCTTTTTTAATCTTGTTTTCTGAGTGAGTGAAAAAAAACACAAGAATTAAATCTCTAAGTTTGTATAATCTGAGGTTCAGAGTCTAACATGCAATGTTTAAGAATGATAGGAATCCAAGCTGATACCACTGAAGTATCCAAGAAAAGAAAATAAACTGTTCTGAACCAAAGTCATATCAAATTTTTACAAGGGGAGAAATGACAAACTAAAAGTTCCCAATTGAAAAGTTGTGGGAAGCATAGAAAACTTTTGCTAAATTCAAAAGACTCAGAGAGCTAAGATGATTGCTCAAGGCCATTAGAAACTCAGCCAGTTTCTGTAGTGCCCGTTGTGCATGTATAACCTTGGAGGTGATAAAGTCTGTTACTCCTGAGAAAACTTAGTGTAAAAGTTTGTAGTCTGTGTTGCCTGCTTTTCCCTGTAAGGGGGTAGTTAGATAAAGTATAAATAACTCCAAGATTATAACAGAGTATTCTTCAGGCCTGATTGTCTCCACCTGGTCTTGGGGAATTTTTGAGATAATGACTGTTTCCCACGTATTCGCGGTCATATTTGTTTTTCTAAGCATATAAAAACCCTATCTTTGCCTAATAAAGTTGAACATTATTCCCCTCGCGAGGTTGTGTCTGTGTCTGTCTGTCTGTGCGTCTGTCTGTCTTTTGTGTTTAAGCTTCCAGTGCGGACTACAGGATAGGGAAACTGAGGCAGCAAGCGTGCCACAAAAAGTATAAAATACAGCCTCAGCTACTTAGTGAGGCACTCCACAACTTAGTGAGACCCTGTTTCAAAATAAAGTATAAAAAATAGGGCTGGGGGTATAGCTTGGAGGTAGAATGCCCCTGAGTTCAATCCTCAGTACCACAAAAAAAAAAAAGAGAAAAGTATAAAATATACTAGAAATAATCAGCAGGTAGAATGTAACTAGTATAAAACAGGCAAATAATCTGAACAAGCTTGGGAAATATTTTAAATGCCTAAAGAGATAAAATAATAAAAACCAGATAAGAAACAACAAAAGTATAGAAAACCTAGAAAAAATAGAACTTCTGGAAATGAAAAAATGATATTTAAAAGTTTAATGGGTTGAAAAATAACAAAGTTAATAGTCAATGGGAGGATCAACTAAAGAAGATAGAGCTGAGGAAATAACCTAGGATGTAGCAATGACAGATGCAGTGATGGAAATGTAAGAGATGTCAAAATATATGGTGATCAAAGAAGAGGGTCCAACAGATGTCTACTATAGGAACTAGGAAATGAGAGGAAAATTCAAGAAGGCATTTGTTGTGAAACCTCCATTAATAAAAACACGAAATCTCAGATTTCATGAGCACCACAAATCCTGAGCAAAATAATTAAAATATCTATATCTATACTTATCACAGAGAAATAGCAGACTATTAAAGGCATTGGAAATAAAATCTTAAAAAAGAAACCAGAAGAGAAAAAGACAGGTTACCCAGCCAAAAATTAAAGTTCAAACAGAGTCCTTAATAGCAAAATAGAGAGCAGAAAATATATAAGGAAATTGAGGGACAGAAAGATTTCATCGCTCTTTATGTTTATACTTTTATTGGTGCATTATAGTCTCACAACATAATGTAGTTCACACTATTAGTGGCACACATGCACACAGCACCTGGTAGGCTTTCCCCCAGCTCCCTCTCTACTCCTCACCCCTTCCCCATTCAAGATACTGAGATTGACCTTGGTATTCTCACATATGGACATAACATAAACGGAAATGTTTTCAGTAATTATCCCTCTCCCTTCTCCCTCCCTACCACCTTCTTCACTCCACTGGGGTTCTCTTCTCTTATCTAAAGTCCTTCTTGTATCCCAATTACTCCCTAGCCCCTGCATATAAGAGAAATTATGTGACTCTTCACTTTCTGTGACTGGTTAATCTCACTTAACATATTGCTATCCAGGTACACTCATTTTCCTGCAACATAATTTTGTTCTTATTACTGAGTAGAATTCCATTGTATCTATATTCCATAATTTTGTAATCAATTCATCTGTTGATGGGCACCTAGGTTGGTTCTATCTATTGTGAATTGTGCTGCTATAATATGGATATGAATGTATCACTATAATATTATGGTTTCAGCCTCTTTGAAACCAGTAGATGGCAGGACTTAAAAAGGTGGTTTTACTCCAAGACCCACGTTCTTCAATAGTACAATACCCCTTACTGGGTAATATCCTGGGCAGTTGTCTTGATTTAATATCTATAAGAAGAAAAAAGAGAGAATAATTCAAGAACTGAAAATGTGAGAAGAAATCATGCATGTGCCTTTTAAACAAATTTGAAATTAATGTAAATAATATTAATGATGTTTATAAAAATTCTACAATAGGATTTGGAGGGTGGCTCTAAGCAGTGGTACAGATTGTAGATTTCCATACTGGGTTCAATTAAATTATATTTAGATGTGCCTGAAGGTGAAACTCTCCTAACAAGGTCATCCAAAATGGAAGAAAGTGGGTGAGTTTTAATGGATAAAACTACTTCTAATTTTTAATTAGGCATGCCATATGTAGTAAATGGAAAAATCTTAATAGAATGCTCTCAATTTCCAACATCATCTCTAAAGAATATGGTCTTGAATATAGATGAGCCGGGAAAAGGAGCTTTAATTTAGTGATTGTTACACATGTATTCAAAATCTTAATAATAGGAGTAACTATTTTTAAAGTGGGGCATGTTTTCTTTATTAGCTTGTTAACTAGATCTGAAAATAATTCCCAAAGTAAGGGACCAGTAAAGTTATAAGTTGAAATAAATATTTGACCTTCTACAGGGAATACTTTGAAGAATAATATATGTTTATGTACATAAATTATATCACAGCTCAAAAAGGATAAAAGGCATTATATTTGTAACATATTTTACATGTGCTTGTATCAACTAGAGAATATTTTAGTATTCCATAGTACAAAAGACAAAAATACTCTCAGTTTATCAAAAGAGTCCCAGATAATTGCTGTTGTGAAGTAAAGATTTTATTTTCTTAATTAACAAACATCTATTAAATTAGGAACCAGAGATTGGTCAAAGGTCTCAAATAGGTTCAGTAGTCTAGTAATAAACTAAAATTACTTTTATGTATTACTGAAAGCTCACCTTCTAATAAATGAATATCCTCCTGAGAGATGAGTTGTATAGCCAGAGCTTAAAAGACTGTGTTTAAGTCCTTCCTACCCCATTGCCTGAAAGACGTTACTGGAATCTCAGTTCTTTCATGTAGAAAAAGGAGATGGTAACCGGGCGTGGTGGCGCACGCTTGTAATCCCAGCATTCGGGAGGCTGAGACCGGAGGATCCGGGTTTGCGGCCAGCCTCAGCTACCTAGTGAGGCACTCCGCAACTTAGTGAGACTCGGTTTCAAAATAAAGAATAAAAAAAAATAGGGCTGAGGGTATAGCTCGGAGGTAGAATGCCCCTGAGTTCAATCCCCAGACCCGCAAAAAAAAAAAAAAAAAAGAAAAGAAAAAGGAGATGGTAATATTTTCAGGATTGTGTTGGGGATTAAACAAGATACAGTATACAGTAGACCTCTATAACTGAGTCATCTTTATCTTCAATTAAGTTGTACCGTCTTTTATACATGCCATACCATCAAATAAAGCTGATATGAGTTGTAGTCTGAGAACTCTTAGGTTCTGACCCTATCATGAAAAACAGAAACTCATGTATACCAGAACTATGTATGGTACCTGGGTATCCTAAACAGGCGACCACAGGAAGGCTCATTTTGATCTAGAAGTCTCCACTTACACTACCTGTAATCACTAGAAAGCCTCCTAAAAGAGGACCCAGACCTTCATTCCAAGGATATGTGTTCTTCCTGTCCTGGTCATGATAGTTCATACCATATCACTAGATAGATAAGACTTGGCAACCAAAAGCCATGTAGCAAAAAAGGTTTATGTGAATGAGACTGGAATGAATTGAGATAGGGCATCAATTTATTCTACTCCATTTTCCAACTTGGGCTGATGGGACAAAGCCTCCCAGAAAAACAGACAAAAGGTGAGTCCAGTTTAAACTTTAACATTTATCATGTTAGTAGGAAGGAGAAATTCTGCCATCTTTGGCAAAAGTCTCTACCAAAACAAACCTGAATGCCTTTATCTAACCATGGTCTCCTCCCTTACCTGTTAAGAAATGAGTGGGCATAGGATGAGGGTAGCCAGCACTTGCCTTGCCCCATAGAACCCTGCTTGCTGTTGCAGATCTCTCGTCTCCAAGACCTTCCTTCATTCAACATGAAGTTACTATAATAACAGGTCCTATTTATTGAGTGTTATCTGTACATTCAGGCCCAGAACTAAGTGCTTTTATAAGTGAATTGTGTTGTTCAAAGTTCCCAGCAACCTTGTAACATATGCATATTTTCCATTTCACATCAAAGGAACTGAGACAGAGGTATGAAACAACTTTACTAAGATTCAATTTGAAGCATGGTCTGACTCTAGAATGCTCCCCACTGTTCCAAGACTAAAAGAAAAAAAAATGAGTAAAATATGTTCTGTCTCAAAGGAGCTTAGAATCTAGAAAGAGAGATACAAATGTATACAATGTAACACAATTAATTGATAAGAACTGCAAAGAAGTTCCACACAAATTGCTCCTTTTCAATGAATAAATGTCCCTTACACATCAGCTAATGACACATGGTAGCATATCCATGCTGTACATGAGGCGTGAATATTGTCAACAAATATATAATAACAGTGAGTGAGAATCTACCTGAGACTGGGATGGCACCTGGAAACTTGGGCCATTTGATGCAAGGATGTTTTCACCTGTATCACAAGAGAATGCTTGGCCAAGCCCCAAGAAACAATGAACAGGGTGAAGAGAGTGTAGCAGGACATCTGCAAACAGTCATAGCACCCGCTGCAGTCTGAAAGGAGCGAGGACTGGAAATGCTCTTCCTAGCAGGATAGAAATCCATATGGCAGCCCATTGAGCAAGGCTAACAAAGCCCGCTGCAGGCCCCAGGACCTAAGCTTCCTGGGTTAAAGGATTTTTCAAGGATCATATTAAATGTCCCCAACAGCCCCCCTTACTGCACCAGCTTTTGATGGGTCAGTAGGCAATCAAGTTTCCCTCTGAGATCTGATGATTATGGCCATAGGACAAAAGAACAGCCCTGAGTCTCTATCCTAATTTGGCATGCGGGCTGAGTCACTGAGATAAATTCCTGTTTCTTCCACCCCCGCTTCTAGACTGAAAAAAAAATAGGATTACTCATTTATGGCACAATAAATAAAGGGAGCTGACATCCACAGATGGAGAAAGGGCAAGGGCACAAAATCAGGAAACTGTCCAAGAGCAGACACTGACATGAAATTGGAGGGTTTCTTTTAAAGCTCAGATCTCCCCCATACGCAGTAAACCCTGATTCTTAGTGTTTCAATGAGAATCAATCACTCACATTTTGGTTGCCTCAAAGCGTTCTTTACCTCAAGAATAGCATTTCTTCCACTCCATCTTGTAATACAACCTCTCTTGTTGGTCTATGAAGACAGTGAATGGGTGATGCATATCTTGAAAATTCCAGCCTCCCATGCACTGGAGGCAGTGGTGTGTACCCAAAGACATGGCATCAGAGTTGCACACACCTGGAGGGAACACTCCTCAACAGTGAGTAAAACGATCTCATGGCCCAAGATGAAGAGTGTGTGAGCTGAGAATGGGCACGTAATCTCAGGCTTAGCTTGTGGGTCAGTTCCCAGGGACATGGTCACCACTAGGAGGCACACAGAAGAGTAAACTAACCTCAGTAACACCCCATACCTGGTGTGTTACCTTTGGTGTGCAAACCAAAATTCCTTCAAATGCCTTTTAAAAATGCCTTCAAAATACCTTTTGAATCCAACAACTTCTTACAAACCAAGTCCACTGTCACGTTTAACCTGGTCTTCTGTGAAAACCTCCTAATTGGCCTGTCTGCCTCTACACACCATCTCTAGTCCCTCAGTCTTAGCAATTCAGGTGCGGGCAAGGCTGTTATAAAAACAGAGTATATCACATCTGGGCTTAAAACCCTTCAATGGACTCCCATCACATTTACTATAAAATCCTAAGCACTTAAATAGCCTAAAAATATCTTATATAGTTGTGGCAATTTCTCTCAAATGCCACCTCCTTCAGATTTCCTTGCTGTCTTTCCTTCACCCACCACAGCCATCCAGAATGGCCTTCTTGGACACATTTCACATGCTTCTACCTCAGGATGTTTGCACTGCCTGTTTCCTTAACATTTCACTCCAGATCTCCATAAGACTCACTGCTCACTGCTTATTCAACTTAAGGCTCAGATGTCAACTATTATGAGTTCTCCCTTGTGCTCACCATCTAAAATAGTGACCCTGTCATTCTGTCTATATTTAGAGGGATTATCACTATCTACATGATGTTAGTAATTTCTTTGATACTTACTTATCTCCCACACTAGAAAAGGCTTCCCGAGAACAGGGACATTGTGTGTGTGTGTGTGTGTGTGTGTGTGGGTACATGCACACACGTGTGGTACTAGGGATTGAATCCAGGGACATTCTGACTCTGAGCTACACCCCTAGCTCTATTTTATTTTTTATTTTGATACAGGGTCTCACTAAGTTTCAGAAAGCCTCGATAAGTTGCTCAGGCTGGCAAAGAACCTGTGATCCTCCTGTCTCATCCTCCCAAGTACTGCGATTATAGGCATGAGACACCACACCCAGCTCTTAGATAGTGTCTTTTGTTCATTGCTCTATTCTCAGTGTTCAGTACAAGGTTTGGTACTAAGTAAATATGCAATAGATTTTTGTTAAGTGATTTGTCAAAAGATTAGCATGTTAAATGGATCTCAAAATCAAGGGTCTAAGAGCTGACATTATCCAGGGCACCTTGTAGTCAAAACAAGATCTATGAAAAAGGAACTTAGGTGAATGCCCTAGAGAACCCCTTCTGCTTCACAAGGCTAAATTGTTTGCACAGGATATTTCAATACCAAGTTTAACAATGGTATCCCTTGTGCAGTTGTAACTTAAGGAGAGAGCACAGGAATTAATACAAGAACACTTGGGCAAAAGTCCTGATTGGCTACTCACCCCTTGTCTTATGTAAGTGAGCTAACCCATTTAAGCCTCAGTTGCCTCACCTGTAAGAAGAGGATAATGGCAATAGATACCTTGCAAGACAATAGGAAACAATTGTAATAATATATATATATATATATATATATATATATATATATAACTTTAAATATATATAGAAGGGCTCAGAACAGCAAAGGTTAGATTAATGTGAATGTTTTATCTGGAGTAAAGACCAAACTACCATCCTGGACCTAGAGCAAGAGTAAGAGAGAGTCACAGTACAAATGATGCACAGAAAAATCCAGAATATGTCTCAGTTACTAGATAAGCTCATCAACTCATTCGTCTGGATCCTGGGATAAGTTGAAAATAAGCTCATATTACTGCACTGGAGAGTTTACTAACAGGCACTTCTCTGTCCTAAAGGCCTTTCCTGGGGCCCAGCCTGTTCCCAGACAAGAGTGTCTCTTAGGTGACCAGTTGAGAGAGCCAGGTGTTTTATGTCCTCTGCTGGGTCAAAAGGTATCTCCAGAGGCTCTCAGCACTTCAGAGTTTCAAAGTCAGTGAGACCCTGTACAGTTCCAGAAGTTATTATGCCTAACACAAGCTGGAGAGTATGCTGTGTGAATTAACTGAGAGTAACTTTTGTCAGTAACCATGACAAAGTGAGCTTTCAAACCCTGGTGCTTTGAGCTGTGGAAACACAGGAAGACAATGGAAGCCACAGGCAGGATTTCTAAATCCCTCGTCCTCTGGACCTCAGAAAAACAGAAAGAGTGCAGGGGAAAAGAACTGCAAAGGAAAAAGAATGAATAGCAAAAAAAGGTTTACTTTTTTTTATTGATGAGCTACTTTGTTCACATGATAGAAATGGCATCTTAAAGCCAGGAGTTCCTAAAAACAGAGATCTGGTGGCAGAATGTCTGGGTTTTATCTCTGTATCTAGCACTTATAGTAGTTTATTTAATCTCCCTAGGGCTCAGCTTCGCCCTCTATACAGAAAAGATAGTAATAATATTATCTCACAGAGCTTTATTGTATAATAAGTATATGTACACATACATACACACACACAAATATTAAAAAGCACATCATCTAAAATATTCCAAACACTGTCCGGTATTATTATTATTATTATTACTATTATCCTTTGCACTTGATATAATTCATATGATGAGGGCTCTTTTTCCCTTTTATGCCTCATCTTTATCTGACCTTGTGCAGATCACTTAACTTACTGGAGCTACAGAAAACAAAGACAATAACAGCAGCCCTACCTATTTTACAAAGTCCTTAAAAGGATCAAGTGGGATAAAATAGTGGTAAGTGTTTTTCAAACAGTAAATATGAATTCTTTGATCATAGTTTTTCATATTCTGACCAGGTCTATTAAAATGTGAGTTGAGCAACTAAAGATTTCAAGGAGTAGCCAGGTATGATGGTGCACGCTTGTAATCCCAGCATTTGGGAGGCTGAGACTGGAGGATCCGGGTTTGCGGCCAGCCTCAGCTACCTAGTGAGGCACTCCACAACTTAGTGAGACCCTGTTTCAAAATAAAAGAATAAAACATAGGGCTGGAGGTATAGCTCGGAGGTAGAATGCCCCTGGATTCCATCCCCAGTACCACAAAAATAAAAAAATAAATATTTCAAGGAGTGTTATACTGAAGTCAACCTTAGTTGTGAGCTGGATGCAATGTGCACGTGTTTACATAGGAATGGAACGACTATTTAATGTCTACTTTTATTATACCTTTACTCCGTCACTCACAAATGATGTATGTGCTAGGCACTTGAGTTAAAATAGAGATGTGCTGTGGGGAAAACAGGCTGAGACCATGCCTGTTGTATACTTGTAGAAGAAGATGGGAACTGTCTACAGGAAGCTGTCATGCACTGCTGGAGGATTCCAGCTCAACTGGGAAGGAGATGCTTGAAAATAACATTTGAGTATAGAGCTGAAATTTCAGGAAGTATTAGCAAAGCAAAAGAGAGCTTCAGCAATGGGAAAAACTGGAACAAAGATCTGAAAGGAAGAACAAATATAAAATAGTTAATGGATCAATGTAAGTACAATTTAGAAGGCAAAGGGGCAGAGCTTGGAGTTAAAGCTGGAGAAGTAGGTAAGGGCCAAGTCTAACAGGCCAAATCAGAGGTTTGGATCTCTATTCTAAAAACAATGAAAGCATCCATAGATTAAAATAAAAATTATCAAGTTGAAAAGATCATTGTCTGACACTCTAAGAAGAATGAAGGGGAGGGTCACATATGGATACAGGAAAAGCGGTAGTAAGGTCGGCTGATGTCCTGGACCAAGGAGGTTACAGTGACTATCCAAGCATGTGTGATGAGAAGAGAGACAGGCAGACTGTGCAGAACTCAGGGAAAATTTTCTCTCTGGTAAAGGAGGGAGAAGAAATGACTAACAGGAGATGGACTTCTCTCCCCTTAGAAGTCAGGCACATGTGGACATATTCTTTTAGTTCACACTCCTCCATTCAAAAACCACTGCTCTGGTGTGCTGCCCTGCTCCTGGTGGCATTTATAGTTATAAATTGGTGTTTACAGAGCTTTCTGATTCTTTTTACTGGTAGAGAACATGTTTCCTTACCGGGAAAACAAAGATTGATGCTTGACAGACAACAGGAAAAACAAGAATTAAAGCAGTGAGGCTTTCTAATTTGCCGTGAAAGTACTGGCTTTTTCTTACAAGCAAGGCTGGCTGACCTTACAATTGCTCAGAATCGGTGGCCCTGGAAAATATTCTGACTACAGTGGCATCACAGACCCTCTCCCTGCCAGGCCAGCCTACATTAATAGCTGTTTCTCTGTTTCTTAGCCTTTTCTTTTCCTGTGAGTCAAGAGCTAAGAGCCATTGAGGGTCATATAGGGTACCCACAGGAAACGTAGAAATCACAGGACAAGGATTTGTGGCTAAAACTCCTTGTCCCTAGCCCTTCAACTAAATATCACATGTAATTCCAGGCTTTGTTTTTGCTAGCTTCGTTTTGTTTTTGTTCGCAGACAATTTATTTAATCTCCTTTACCAGAGTTTCTGTAACTGTAAAGTATTATAATAATGCTCTCTTCATAAGAGCATCCAGAGGCTTAAACAAAATAATATGTTCATCATAAACAATAGATGTATAAGAAGGAGATGACTTCTCTCTTCATTATAGGGTACTTTTTGAAGTCCATGAGCCATCTATTTTAGTCCATTTTCTGTTGCTATAACTGCATACGACAGACTGGATAATTTGTAAAGGATAGAGATTTTTTTTTTTTTAGCACAGGGTGTGAAGGCCGACAAATCCAAGAGCACAAACATCTGCTCAGCATTTGGTAAAGGTCTTCCTCCTGCAATAACAAAAGGAGGGGGGAGGGGGTCACTCTGCAAGATCACATAGCATGCTAGCTCAGATATCTCTTCTTCTTAAAAAGCCATTAAAGCCATCATGGGAGCCCATGGGAGTGCAAGCAAGTAAGGGGATAAAAAAAAGCACAATCTCTAAGACTACACCTCCAGAGACCCACCTTCTCCAGTGACACCTCACTAGTGTAGGTCACTGCCCAGTAAATCCATTACAATGGATTTATCTACTGATGAGATTATAATGCTCATGACTTAATTATATCAACCCTGAACATTAATACATGAGCTCTTCAGGAAATATTCTATATCTAACCATAACAAGTATTAAGTTTACAACCCCTCTTCCAGTCAAATACAAACTCCAGATTGGTACAGTGCAAGAAAAAATTTATTTTCCCTCAGTCTGAAGAGCCATCTCTACCTGTGTCCTGAAAACACTGAAAAATCTGAAGAAACTTCTGGTTCTAGATCACCACTTCAGTCAACGTTCTCACTGCTGTAATCCAAAACACCCAGCCTCCACAACTTAGCAGAAGGAAGATTTATTTGCTCATAGTTCTGGAGATTTCAGGGGTACAGTCCACATTAGGCCAGGTGAAATCTGCAGAGCTCAGGGCATAGCAGGGATAGCAGAGAGAAAAGAGCAAAAGGATTCTGATCTCACATCAAGGAGGCCAGAGGCTAAGAGAGCTAGCAAGGAGAGGAGGGACCATATATAATCTCTAGGGCCACAAACCCAGAAACCCCTCCTCAGCAACTAAACCCCACCTCTAACATGGCTACTTTGTCTTCATGAGACCTAGGGCCGAGGAAGAAGCCTAAGATGGTGCTGCTATGCACCTGCCACATGGAGCCTAAGCCACACACCTGCCATGTGGGAGCAGTTAAAGGAAATTGGGCTCAGGAAAAGAAATTGAAACCTATTCCAAGATTCCATACCTGTCAATCCAATCAAGACCTGTCCTGTTGCCCTGATGATATATAATCTGAATGCTGACTCCATTCAGGGCTCAGACTTTAGACTTTCATCCTTTGAGCCCCAACAGATGAAATAAAGAAATTCTCTTCCCAACATGGACTCTGGGTCATCATCTCTCCACGCCTGTCCTCCAGCAACATTTAGATGCCATCCAGGGGGTCCGTGTTATGGGAGAACCCAGCCTGGGGCACTTTGCCTCTCCCTCAACTAAACGTGGGGGACCCAGCTTCCCCAGTGATGCCAATCCACTGAGAATTCCAGGGAAAGACCCCAACAGGGAAGCTGACATCCTGCATGGCCACCTGAGATACATAGGTTGGGGAAGGAAAAGGGACATCAGCAGATACCTGAATCATGATAGGAAAGCACAGAGAGACTAGGGACCTGTCCTACTAGACAGAAGAGGTGTCTTATCAAACCCTATGATCCTCTGAGTACTGACACTAGGTGACTGTCAGGAAAGCAGGACTCAGGAGAAAAGAGAGGGTGTTGAGTGACTGACAATTGTGTGGTGTGTGTCTGAGACAGACTAGGACTGTGGATTCTGATCCCAATACACACAACCAAAGCAAGTGCAGAGTTCCAATCCATGATCCCAGGGTGAGCTCATACAATTCAGAGAAGAACTAACATGATAGCTGGTATCAATGGCCTACTAAAGCTAAGAGAGGCCTGAAATATACTTATGAGAGGACTGACTAAAGATAAACCAAGCAAGTGTTGTGGTTATCTGCTTCACATTGAAATTGGAGGGTTGCAAGGGAAGCAGACACCTCTTGAAACAATGATTACAAATTTTGAGAAAAGATATAGTGGGGACTATGGAGGAAAATTAAGTGCCAGTAAGCAGCAGACTCTGAGGTAGAGTGGCCAGCTTTTGATATAGGGTGGCTCATGGAAGATTAATTCAATAGAGTTTTAGTTCAAAGGGTATGGGTCTAATCACCAGAGACCCTGGGCACCCAGACCAGTTTCTCTATATAGAGTCGTGTCTCCAATTGGTCATCCATCCCCTTGCCTAGCTGAGGGGTCTGGTCTCCAGAGTTCTAGTAGCCAGGGGCAGGTAGGAAATGTTGATTTCCAAGAAACTGCCATAAAAGGCACCAGTTTTAGTCAGAGACTCTGAAGAGCTAGAAACGCCACCACCCTACAACCCTGCTAATCAGACTGAGTAGCTGCCCCTGTCTGCACCCACTTTGCCACCTTCAGGTGCTGGGGAGTTGTTGGCTCCCCAGGGCCTGAGGGGACCTTAGGGCTACCAGTCCTGTTCCCATCCACCCCAAATCTACCTCTCAGGACAGGAGACTCCAGACAGGCATAGCAATTTTCCTTGTGAGAAGTATGTAAACTGGGAAGAATACATGCAGATGGACAGGTAGTCCGAGGACATCTAACTCTAGTATATCAGCCATTCACCACCATAGACTTTCTTAACTGGAAGCATCGCACGCCTTCCTATACAGAAAAGACTCAAGGCTTTGTGGATTTGATCCAGTCCATCTGTCATACTCACAATCCTACCTGGGGCAGATTGTAGACGGCTGCTTTTCACTCCCTTCAATACAGAGAAAGGGTAGCAAGTCTTCCAGGCAGCTACCTGGAGGATTGAGGACACTACCAGAGTTGAGGAAACTGCTCTATTTGGAACTGCAGACCCAGTGGCACATGCTAGACTCCAGTTTCCTGCAGAAAATCCTAGCTGAGACCCAAATGACCCACACGATATGATGAGCTTCTGAGAGTATTGGAAAGCTTTGTTCCAGGGCATATGGAGAGGGGGGTCAACAGACCACTAACTTAGCAAAAGTCAATGAAGTGCTACAATGGCAAGACAGGAGTCCTAGTGCCTTTTACCAGTGGCTACGTGAAGCCTATCGCATCTTTACTCCCTTAGACTGGAAGGCACAAGAAAACCAGCAAATGATAAATACAGCCTTCATTAATCAGAGTGCAGGGAACATTCACCGCAAGTTACAAAAGCTGGATGGCTTTGCTGGAATGAATGCCACCCAACTACTAGAGATCGCCAATAAGGTCTTCACAAACCATGATATAGAAGAAAAAGAGAAGAGAAGAGAAAAATGAAGAAAACTAATTTAATCATGGCAGCACTGACATGCTCCTCAACCACAGGTCAAAGGCCCCCACCAGAAAAACCTCCAGGAAGAAGATCACTCCTATGCTGGTATGAGTGTGACTTCTACAAAGAAATCTGGCACTGAATAAAATGAGTGCCCTAAAAGGAAAAAATAAGGCCAACCACAATATGAACCGCAAGGAGATCAACCCCCCGCAATTGCTCACTGTTGGAGGAGCTGATATGTTTAAAGATTGAAGGGAACCAGGCTCCATCACTCTCGGGAAGCCCATTGTCCAGATGACAGTAGAGTAACAAGATACTGACTTTCTGGTGGACATGGGAGCTAAGCATCCTGTCATTACAAGCCCCTTTGGTCCTCTCACCAGAGACCTAATAGATATCATCTGGGCTACAGGAAAAAACAAAAAACAAAAAAAAAACACCCAGCAGGACTTCTACAAGCCCAGGTATTGCACCATTGAAGGATAAGAAATTCAACATCAGCTTCTCTATAAGCTGGAATGTCCAATGTCACTGCTGAGGAGAGAGATATGGGCAAATTACGGGTTACCATAACCTTTTCCAAGGCATGGAAATTCCATCTCAAGTTACCCCCCATCCCAGAGCCTTATCCTCATCCTGTAGTTTCCCTGGGAGGAAGAATGGAGACAGTTTCAGGGCCAAGAAAGAGAACCCCTAAACCCAAGATGGCTCCCAAAAATGACCCACCTTATGAGCAGAAGACAACCTGCTGGATCTTGCAAAAAAAACAAAAAACAAACAAACAAACAAAAAAAAAACGGGCTCCAGTATTAATAGAACTAAAATCTGGGGCCTAGACAATTCACCTAAGACAATACCTAATTCCTCAGAAAGCCTTGAAAGGCATTCTCCCACACCTGGAGAAGTTATTAATAAATGGCATCATCATCTCCTGCCAATTTGTCTGGAGCCCACCACTCCTGCCAGAACAGAAGCCAGGGACCCAAGACTATCATCTGGTACAAGATCTCTAGGCCATCAACCAAGTAACTGTCTCACTGCACTCAATGATGCCCAACCTCTACCCTGCTCAATTTCCTCCTGGCCACTGCCATCTGCTCAGCTGTCTGGACCTCAAGAATGCTTTCATTCTTCAGCATTCAACTGATCCCTGCCAGCCACAACTCGTCGCCTTCAAGTGAGAAAATCCACATTCACCTTGACCTGACTGCTGCAGGCATGCAAAAAATGCCCCCACCATCTTCAGGTAAGCCCTCACAAGAGATCTCCAAGCTTTTCCCTAACAAAAAATGGGCTGCACACTCTTCTAGTCCATTTAAAACAAGGAGAGCAACTTTTAGAGACCAGGAGAAAAAAGGTGATCCAAGCCATTCTAGTACCAAATTCCAAGAGGGCCTTAAGAGAATCCTTAGGAGCCATGGGGTTCTGCTGACTCTGGATCTCCGACTTTACTGTGATTGCTAAGCCTTTATATGAAGCCACACAGGGGGGAGAAAGGGAGCCTCTAATCTGGGAAGAGGATCAATAGACAGTGTTTATCCTTACTAAAGAAAAATCTATGAGAAGCCCCACCACAGGGACCCTCTTACCTGGACAAACCTTTCACTCTATACATCTCAAAAAAACAAACAAACAAACTGCAGTCAGAGTCCTGGTGCAAAAGCTAGGGACATGGAATGTCTGGTTGTCTATCTCTCAAAACAGTTGGATAGAGTTATGGCTGGATGACCACTTTGTGAGCTTTGGTTGCAATGGTACTGCTTGCCCAGAAGGCAACTGACACTCAGAATCTTTTGTATCCATGTGCCCCATTCAGTCTTCACCCTGGTGAGTGCTAGAAGAAACCATTAGATGACCAACACCTACCTAACCAAATATCAACGTCTCCTGTGTAAAAACCCGCGCATTGTACTTGAAACCATAAGCACCATAAAACCCTGCTACACTCTTGCCCATAGGAAAAGGGGGCCTACCTGTGACTGGGAAGAAATAATTGCTCAAGTATATTCAAGTTAGCCTGACCTAAAGGATCAGCCCCTTAAAAATCTGGATTTGGAGATCTTTGTGGATGGTAGCAGTTCTGTCACCCCAACAGGAACCTGGCAGGCTAGATATGTGGTTGTCAACCTTGAAGCCATCTTAGAGGCAAAACCCTTACCCCAAGAGATTTCAGCCCAAAAGGCTGAACTCATCACATTAACTCAAGCCTTGGAACCTAGTAAAGAAAAGGTAGTAACATCTGTAGCAACTCCAGGTATGCCTTCCTCACTCTATACTTCCACAGAGCATTACACTGAGAAAAGACACCACTAAACTCCTGAGGGAAAAAATTTTAATACCCACAAGAAAGCCTACAACTCCTTGAGGACGTCTGGAACCCCAAACAGGTAGCATTCCCTGCTGAGTACACCAACAGGGAGAGACAACGGAAGCAACAGGAAATGCAAAAGCTGACACAGAGGCAAAAAGAGCCCCAACTCAAACTCCCAGCCTGGTTGCACCCCTGCTGCCATGGATGCCAGAAGCCTAGGACAAGAAAATATGGAAAAAACTCCTCAGAAGATACTTCTGCCTTCAGCACCCGTCAGCTTCGGCTCAAAAGACAAGTCATTGCTGAGAAGATGAACCAGACCCTAAAAACTGAGTTGAGAAGAATTTGTCAGGAACCAAAATTCACCTAGGTACAGGCCCTGGCCTTAGTACTGTTTAAAATTAAGTGCATCCCTGACTAAACAGATGGGGTACTTACCCTATGATGTATTGTATGCCTGGCCTCCCCCATATTGTGCTTTCTCCCAGAGAGATTGTGAGAGTATGGGAAGATTGAATTGCATCAGCTAATGTTGGGGCTAGGAAAAATAACCCGAAAACTTTCTACTTGGGTCTTCGGGCTTCAGTAAGTCTTTACTCTGTAGGTAAAAGACTAGAATCTGACTCCACTAAAAGTGCAGTGGAAGGGTCCCTTTACTATTAATGTTAACTAACTCCACAGCTGCAAAGGTAGATGGCAGAGCTGCCTGGATCCATCACAGCTGCCTCAAAAGGGCTACCCTAGAACAGCTGCAGGAAGCGATAAGGGACCCTGACAACCCCTGCCACCTAACCCTGGGAAGACACCATGCCCTGCTCCAGTCACCCAGGAAGCTGACTAGTCTACGTATAAGCAAAACCTGAGGATATTCTTCATTGTCTGGACTTTGCTAGTGTGATCCAAAATGAGCCAGGACACACCCTTCCGATCCCTTCTCTTTGTTGGCAGGCTCAAACAGTCCTATACTACACTCCCACCCTCTTTCTTTTGCTTGGTAATGGAGACTCAAAATATAAGACCCCCAACACTAGGTGTTATAGTGGGGTCTCAGAAGGAAGAAATGAGGCAGGAGCCTAAGATGGTGCCGCTCTGAGCCCACCACCTGGAGCTTAAGCCGCACACCTGCCACATGGGAGCAGTTAGAGGAAATCAGGCTCAGGAAAAGAAACTGACCCTAACCCAAGCTTCCATACCTGTTGAGCCAATCAAGCCTGCCCTGAGGATATATGAGGATATATAATCTGTATGCTGACTGCTGACGCCATTCAGGGATCAGACTTCAGACTTTAGTACTCTGGGCCCCAGCAGTGGAAATAAAGGAACTCTTCCCAATCTTGTCTCCAGAGCATCATCTTTCCACAGTTGTCCTCCTGTAACAGGGGAACATTCTAAATCCAAACCACAACTATCAGCTTTTCCCAAATTTAACCACATATTAGAACTCACCTGAGATTTTTAATGACACTGATGCTCAGGGCCCTGACCAGCCTCAGTTAATTAGAATCAGGCCAGGCATCGGTATTTCAAGAAGTACCAGGTGATATATAGTGGAGCCAGAGATGAGAAGCACTAGTTTCCATTTTACTTACTCAGCTACCAGAGAATTCTATTAAAGCTTTAACATTTCATAAAAATCCAGTTGTTCTCCCTTTTCTATTCCTAGCAATCATTCAAGTTCCTTTTATTTTGGGTTCTTGTCTCCTCTTTGCAACATAGAATCATCTACTTGTTCCTAGAAGAGAGAACCATCCAATACTGACCTATAAATAGCACTGCCTACTCCATTCTGCTACTTAGAAACCTAGAGTGAGTCAGGCATGGTGGCACACACCTATAATCCCAGTACTTGGTAGGTTGACACAGGAGGATTGCAGATTTGCAGCCAGCCTCAGCAATTTATAGTGAGGCCTTCAACTTAGTGAGATCCTGTTTCAAAATAAAATAAAATAGTGTTGAGAGTGTAGCTCAGAGGTAGAACACCCCAATACCCACTACCACATACATACACACACACACACACACACACACACACACACACACACACACACACACACACCCCTAGAGTGCGTTGAGGCCACAATAAGATAGGGCTGGAGTTAGGAAGTGGCATTAACGCTACACCCACAGAAGTTCATGAGTGTCTCCTAGGCCAACTGGATAGAAATGGTGGCATTAAAAAGAGATTTAGGTAGGTAAAAGAAAACTCATTACCTTTAGGGTAGCAGCTGTGGATAACTGTCAAATGGGATGGAAAAGATAAAATAACAGAAGTTAATAAGTTAATAATTAACTTCTTAAAAGTTAAGAAGTTAATAAGTAATAAGAATAAAGCTTTAGATAGCAAGTGATGCTGACATGTTAAGAACAAAATAGCAAGTAGTCAAAGGAAACTTGAAATATGGAAGCTCTAACATTGTATGGTTTTCTGACAGTGTGGTAAGAAAGAGCCCCTCTGGCAAGAATGATCCCCTAAAGAAGGTCTTTATAAACACAGGTGAGTTAAAATTTCACTATAATTTCTGTTTACTTAGGTCCTATTTCATATATATAATATATATATATATATATTTTAAAAATTTATTTAATAATAAATCCCCATTTTTCTCATAAAAGGAGGTAGAAAGGCCTAGTCCAGATGGTTTAAGAAATTAAATAGAAGTCGGGCATGGTGGTACACGTTTGTAATCCCAGCATTTGGGAGGCTGAGACCGGAGGATTCAGGTTCGAGGTCAGCCTCAGCTACCTAGTGAGGCATTCTGCAACTTAGTGAGACCTTGTTTCAAAATAAAGAATACAAAATAGGGCTGGGGGTATAGCTCAGAGGTAGAATGCCCCTGGGTTCAATCCCCAGTACCACACACACACACACAAAAAGAAATTAAATAGATAGACATCACATTTGGGTTTTATTCCTGGAGAAATAAAAGAAAAAAATCCTACTAGAAAACTCTGTATCCCTGTAAACTGCTAACAAATCATAACAGCCATATATTTCCTCATTTCCTTATGTCTTAAGGGGAAATCTCAGTGGAAACCAACAATAAATAAGGGAGTGGGAAAAACTGTGGTGGGGAAATCTGAGTATGAAGGGAATGGAGATTGCCCTTGGGTGGTCATGAATAATGCCTCTCTGAATTTAATGTGTGATGTCCGGAGGGACCTAAATGAAACACTAAGACTCTAAAGTGAATTGTTTGAAAGGCACTGCAGAAACATGGAGGTTATGAGAAAGAAGCAACATTTTGATTAAGATTCACTGGCCTGGGATCAGCAAAGAAACACTGTTCTTACTACCAGCCACAACCTTTGTTTTTTTTTTTTTTTTTTTTTTGCAGTACTGGGAGTTGAACTCAGGGGCATTCTACCTCCGAGCTACACCCCCAGCCCTATTTTTTATTCTTTATTTTGAAACCGAGTCTCACTAAGTTGCGGAGTGTCTCACTAGGTAGCTGAGGCTGGCCGCGAACCGGGATCCTCCGGTCTCAGCCTCCCAAATGCTGGGATTACAAGCCTGCGCCACCACGCCCAGCTTTAGTCACAACCTTTGAAATGGTCTTTTATTCACAGGACAATGAATCAGTAAAGGCTATATATTCATAGTTTTACAAAGACCTTTTTGACATAATTTAACTTCTAGAGATAAGAGTCAAAGCAAATGTCACAGGATAAAGGATAAAATAAAATTTTATATAGAAAATTCCTAGGGCCAGGAGATTAAAGAGAAGCTCAGGTAACACCAGGGTTCACCAAATGCAATGATGGAGACTATTTCTAATGAGGCTGGGAAAAAGAGCACATTTGAGCCCTTTAAAGAACAATTACTATCTCTAGGAAGATACATTAATTCCACCCGAACTGCATTCCTTTGATCATAGAGTATAGAGGATGAAAGAAGGTACGCAGAGTCGTTTAAGACCATGTCTTCCTTAACCTAGTAAATGAATTCGTGTCAGAAACTGCTGTAAGAACTCCATTCCAAATTTTCCACCCTAACTGCCCATTTCCAGTTGCCTCCCTTCTATAAATCTCTAGGAAAGTCTCATTTTAAAGGCTCTTGTAATGATAGGTGATACTTATTTTAAACGAAGAGAGAAACTAATGGAATAGTGGAAGGGGGTCTGGGGAGGGAGTTGGGAAAGGAAAAGAGGGCTTGATGAAGGAAACAATTCCAATAACACTATGTCATACATGAGGGTGTCACTGCCAATCTTGCTAGTATGTATGGGGGTGGTGGGAGTGGGGTGGGTCTGGAGGGAATCACACCAAGCACTGTGTAAATGTATGTTTGCATCTCTGAACCTCACTGTGATGTATAATTATGACACACTAATTTTTTTAAATAAGTGATACTGATTTGTACTTACCTTGAATATCCTTTTAAAAAACAAAAATATCAAAAAGAAATAGATGGTAAATAAAGGCAGCTAGAGCTTAGGAATACTCCAGCTCATCTATTAAATTTCCTCTCATCCCCCTATTTCCCTGCTCCATCCTCTGTGAAGTCTCTCTACTCACCACCTGACATGAAACCTCTGGAGAGAGATGGGCAGTCCTGGGAAAGATCCCAAATCCCTCTTCCTCTAACCACCACCCATAAGTATTGGTTCCTAGGAGTTATTTACTCTATGAGGCAGATGTCCAACCCTTTGAAACTGGCCTGGAGTTAGACCCCTGACCCAAGATGGGCAAGTTATATGTCCTCCCAGAGGAATTTAGAAGTGCAGATCAGTGAGACCTGGGTAGGCTCTGATGTGGCTAGAACCATTAAATTAAACATTAAATCACCAAGGGGTGGGGGACATACTTCTCTAAGAGGAGAAGGAAGTAGTAGAAGCCAGAGGGCAGAAAGAAAAGAATTTAAAAAGTATGTACAGAGAAACACAGGGTGGGAGTTTCAATTAAATTACTAATTTCTATTTTTTGTACACTGCCATCCATGATACTCCTTATACATTTATATCTAAGCCTTCTCTTGGTTCAAGTTGGCTAGAATCATCTCCTCCCTGAGGACCATTCCTCTTATGCACTCTCTTTTCCCTTCCTCTACTTCCTCATAGTTGCCTTTATCTCTCATGTCTTTCCAGATTCTTCATTTCCCACTTCCTACTCCCCTCAAATACAGACTTGGCAGTGTCCTGCTTCTGGCTCTGAAAGCTCTGATATTTTATTCTTATTAAGTGATTGAGCTGAGGGTGAAATCTATTAATTTCCAAGTTTCCAGCGATCCCCAAGGTTACTGATGAGAAGAGATAGAGAATAAGAACAATTTTTGAGGTAACTTTAGGCAAAGTTTACCATACGGGGCAGATCTTCAACCCTTTAAGTTTGGCCTGGAGTTATACTCCTGACCCCTGACCTTACCTGCCAATTCCACTATCCCTGAGAAAATCTGGAAGCCATATGGATTGCAAAGTCCAAACAGACAGCACGCACAGACTGAATGATGCCTTTCACTGTGTGTGTGTCCTGGAGTGTGGATGCACTTTGGCCAAATACAGGCTATTCCTCTCTGGAAGGCTGCTGTATCATCACATGGTCTCCAGGATGCCTCTAGTTCACCAAGGTAAAGAAATGATCACCACATTTCCTATGAAGTGTCACAGATGTTCAGGCTATGTGCCATAAACAAATCCCACCAAAGACATATATTAGGATATTTTATTTGTTAGTAGATAGTCCAGAAGAATATTTGCATAGAATGTGAATAATTTCAAGCCCTAATTTCCATGTAGTCTCCAGGCTCCTTTATTGTTTCATGTATTTCCTTTATGTATTGAAATGTTTATTGAATATCTACTAGATCTCAGTCAAAAGTGAACCAGAGAATCAATTAACCCTAGGGTTTCTGCTTCCCCAGCAGAAGGGATTACACCTCACCTTATCTCTTTATGGATGCTATTACCTCCCAAAGGCATCAAGGTCCTCAGGAGCAGGTCAACGGAGTCCCCAAATAGCTCCTTTAAATAGTAAATATTCAAATACAGGTCGACTTGTGGCTAAATAATCTAATTATCCCCCCATTAAGGAAATTGTCTTCATTTCTGCCTTCTAAAAAGAAGAAAACATATTGGGAAAAAGACTCCTCTCCTGAAACACAGACTGGCATGCCCAGCACAGTCTCCCCTGGCCGGCTGCCCTTTGTGGGATGAAAAAAAAAATAGATTTTTGCCTTTATCTTTCCTTGCTGCACCCTGGCCTTGAAGTTTCCTCTATCCTTAATAGAGCTTGTTCCTTAATCCATGCCATGTGACATACCTAAATTCCTCCCAAACCCTGGGACCCATCACAGGAAGGCTTGAAAGCTACCCAACTTAGCAACAGTTGGCGAGTGATCGCCAATGTGATACAAATATTTGATTATAAAATGAGAAAAGTGCTAGGAAGGTGTCAGAGATGGACTTAGATAAGATTTTCAAGGAAGATCTGGCTGATGAGGGAAAGGTAAACTGGGAGAAGAAAAGTCTAGACTGAGGGTACAGCTCAAGCAGCATGCCTGAGACAAATGACTTGTACAATAAAGGAGCTCTAAGAACTCAGTGAGGCTGGAGAAGGACAAAGAGAAGAGAATGCAGTTTGAGATGAGACTAGTAGTACAAACCACAATTCAACCACTATCCAAAGCCCATACAACTCTTGTTGGTCCAAAACTGTGGTTTAGACCTTGGCATGAATGATAATCTATTTTTAACTAGCAATTACAAGACTAGTATAGACAGAAGAGCTATCAGTTTTTCAGCTTGCCAGTCCAAGTGGTTCTGTCATTGAGATGTCCCCACCCCTTCCCTCCTTCATATACTTTTTGCAATGTAGAAATAATGGGTTTAAGAAATAATCCTCCCAAAATGTGACATCTGTACTCTAGACTTGAAGCCATTACAATGGTAATAGTGATGCTGACGCCGGTGATGATAGCCATTAATAGCTAACATGTGTTGATCTATGTGTCAGGATATGGGGAAATACTTTATACATGTGACTGAATCCTTACAAACATAGACACTTGTCACAGAGCCAGAGTCAGGGCTATGAGAGGGCATTTCTGGGAGAAAGAGGCTAATCAAGGGTCATGTTTTCTTACCATGACCCTTTCTTACATTTGTCATATTGTCATGATAAACTGAGTTCTACAACATGTTTGCATTACAGAATAATTGTTTTGAACATAAATATAGTGATGTTTAGGCATGTCCTTGAACTGGGCTTGAGAATATGTGATTCACAAAGCAAACACACTGCTTCTTAGCATTCTCCAAACAAGAATCCTAAAATCTGGCAAACAAAAGAGACTGATGAAATAACTGGAACTCTATGAAAGAGAAGATCTTGCAGGCCTCAAGTCTGGAGGGCAGAGAAAATGTTGTTATATTTTCTTCCCTGTCAGGATAACATGGAGGGAGAGGGAAGACTTCTTTAGAAATCTCTAGTCTTGTTCTAGTCAAATCTATTTTCTACACCATAGCCAGAGCATTTTTCTGAAACACATACAATGGTTTTTAAGTTATCTTGCTAAATTTCTCAAAAAAAAAAAAATTATCCTCTTTCTCCTGGATCCCAGTGCTTTCTTCATTCCCAAGCATTGAGTTGGAAAATGCAGCTTTGAACTATGAAAGGATGTTCTTCTGAAGGTTCACCCCAGGTGCTCATGTAGCCCTTTGGAACTTCGCTAGCTGCCTCAGCCATTCTACTGCATTGGCCTCTGGCCTTGGGGTGCTCTCCACTTTTCTTTGTGGTCTCCCTTTTCTTTTTAACTGTAGTCTTGACTCATGCCTTCTACTTTTCGCCACAATTTTAATGTCAGTTAACACCTTCCAAATTGAGTTTATCTCTCATGCTTTTTTGTGAATAGGGACTATACTTTTCCAACAAGTTTTCCCTCAAGCACAAGTGGGACATGATCCTGAAGAATTCATTCCTTGATTTTGTTCAGACATAAACTTTTAGGACATTGCCTTCAATAATGATTTTCAGTGCAAAGGTCATTTTATTCACTAGAAATTTGGTCTGATCTATAAGATGAATAGAACAGTAACATACACCCCAAATCCCACATTCAGTTTCTTTCAATCTCAAGTAACTTCTCTAGCCTGGATGTAGGATATCCTTAATTTCTTGCCATTCTAAAATGTCTTCAAAGTCCTTGAGCTTTTGATGAATAAAATACCTTTTGTGTCCACATAAATCATTTAAGTATGCTTAATGAAATTTATTATGCCTTAAGAAATAGGAACAATTTCATTGATCCTCCAAAGATCATTTTCCCAGTAACTCGGTGCTTATCTTTTAATTCCAGAATGACTTATGACCATAGAATCTTAAAAAAAAAAAAAAGTTATATTTCTTATGTAACTTCTTTTTTTTTTTATTCATGCATTGTAAGCATACATCTTTGTTAGGTACAAATTGATAACAACATATGTGCCCACATTTCTTCAGATACATGAACACTAGGATATATGGTTTAACTCCTAAATCCAAACTGTATATACCTCAGATGTTCTGCATAAAAGCAAAAACTCTGGTTAAAATTTTTAACTTTTCAGTTTCCCTTAACAGAGTTTTCTATAGTACCTTCCCTGAGAGTATGTCTATCTGTCTTCTTTACCAGTATATCTTGGTGTGTGTGCATTACTGGGGATTTAACCCAGGGGCATTCTACCTCTGAGCTACACCCCAGCCCTATTTTATTTTTTATTTTGGAATAGAGTCTAAGTGCTGAGGGTCTTGCTAAGTTGTTGAGACTGACCTTGAACCTGTGATCCTCCTGTCTCAGCCTCCCAAGTATTGGGATTGCAGGCATGTACCAGCACACTAGACTACCATTATATCTTAATGTTTGATAGCTAAGTAAACATTAAATAGCTAAGAAATGAAGTGTTCATTTCTTAAATGAATGTTTTTGAGATTGCAGAAATACATAAACATGATAGAAAATGTGAATAACATAGAATTACAAGGTTTAAATAGCAATAATTTCCTCAAAATGAACCCATGTGTCACAAGATTAGCTCTGATAACAGTAGAGTAAATTCATTCTGAGCTTGCACATTGGCTCCCTTAATGTTGTTTTCTCTTCTCCTTTCCTGGTTTCTGTTTTGTCAGCATGCTTATCCTTGTAGGGGGCATCTGCCCTTTTTACATTTCTAGCACCACCATTTTTTCCTGGGTAATACTGCTTTCTCATGTGAATCATGTGTTCTTGATTGGATTGGAGCTGCCCATCACAGAATTTTGCCACTAATCACAGGAGTGGCCTGGAATAGTCTCATGGCTCTCTCTAGACATATCACCATGCCCATGAGAATGCGTGACCATTTTCAGCCAGGCCCATATCATGGTATAGAATACTCCTGGCCAAAGCTCCAATTCTCACAAAATAGGAAGTCACTTGTTTATCAGAACAACCTGGTTCTCAGTAAAAGTCAAACTTAAGTTACCTCAAACCATCAAAATCTATTTGTTACTTAAAGTATCCAGAGAAACAGATTGCAGAGATATCTTCCTTAGCTACTATCCACATCTCTAACCTCATTGATGTGCAACCTGTAGTTAAAGACAGATCTGTTGCTTTACAACATTCTAACTTGTTCCTGATAACAGTAAGGCATTCATCAACCATAGGCAATATGTAGCAGAATTTTACTTCTTTTCTGGTTTCCTGTCAAGTCTTTCTAGATGCTATGGGTAGATGAGCATAGTCGACTGCCAGCAGTAGAAAATATTGGCTTAATCACCAATTCCAAAGACTAATGATTACATTCTATTCTGAGGCAACTTCACCTCATAAGGTCATACACTTGTTTGAGTCAAAAATCAAATTTGAAAGCAAATCAGCCCAAGGGTGAGTGGGGAAACGGGCAGCTGGCTGGAGTCTGAGGAGCAGACCAGGGAGAACCGGGGAGTCGGCGCGTGCGCAGCAGTAGCAGCCGCCATCTTGTCGGCTGCCCACAGCAGCAGAAATCTGCCCAAAAGACCTGCAGAGGCCAAACCAGGTCTGTTCTTACAAACTTGCAGGGATTTTTATCTTGCTAC
>PVLC010013164.1:0-42362 GCA_004027655.1 Graphiurus murinus | reverse complement strand
GCCGGGGAGTGCCTAGTTCTCGGAATCAGATTCACCTCCACAGCCCCGGGTTCTCGCTCCGCCAGTGAGCCCCGGCTCACCTCCGCAGTTCCCAGTTGTAGCTCTGTCGAGCCCGCGGTCCGCGGCCGGCCGGAGGCCGGCGGCCACACTCGCCTGCACTCCCTCCGAGGTGTTTGGAGGACTCCTTTGTTCCCCTGACTGGCTATCTGAGTTTTCTACCGTTGTGGTTCAGCTTTCGCCCCTTTTTGTTGCTTTTTTTTTTCTGTAAAGAAGCTGGTTTTGGGGCAAATTTGATTTGAAAGAACAGCGTCTGGGTAGAGGTATTTCACTCAGACGCCATCTTTGTTCTCAGTCTCCTCCATAAAGTAGTTTTTAAAAATAACAAATTGGTCACAAGAATAATTCTGCAATAGAATTCAACTGAGTGAAATAATACTGGCACACCTGGTTAGACACCAGGCAGGGTAGCTTAAGTTCAAAGCACTCCACCTAAAGTAGGCTATGGTCCCTTATAGCACAGTCATTCCAGATTTCCTACTAGCAGGACTGTTGCAATTGTAGGCTTTGGTAGGAAAGTACCTCTTCTCTCCCTCAGACTTCCCCTTTACTCTCTTATGTCTAAAATCATTTTGTGGGGAATAGCTGCTCTTCCTTCTCATTAGACACCTGGATTAAAATGTACTAAACAAGTGTTTCTATCACCCTAGTAGACATAAAATTTTACAGTCAGATATGTGTGACTGAGGTAAAATTTTTTTTTCTTAAAAAACAAAAATGTTTCAATAATGGGGAAGGGCTTTAATGTTTCAATAATGGGGAAGGGCTCGGTTTTAATGAAATATTCTAGCATTTTACTCCTAAGAACACATGACCAGATATCTATATCCCTATCTAATATCAGAAGAAAAAAATGATCAATATTTCAAAAGGCAAAGAGACTTGACACATTTGTTGCCTGGGGTAGAGCAAGAAATTAAGCAGATAGAATGAACACGTATGGCTTTGCATTCTATTTCGTACTAACTGAACCTACAGGAAATAGGTTTCCTAAACAGTGATGGTTTCCTTTATGGTAATTCCCAAAAAGAATTCTGGAAAATATTACTCTGGGAGAAGTCGTTTCATTTTCTATGATTACTTGAGAGAGTTGCAATTGACATTTCTGAGAAGTGATTGCTGGTGCTTTTGGTGGTCCCATTGCTTCCACACACTCTTCTGATAATAAAGTAAATAATCTTATCTTTAAAGGAGCATAGAAGGAAGAGGAGATTGTTTGTGGAAATCCCTGGAAATTTTTATATACTGTTTTTTCATCTGTGTTTTTGAAGGAAACACCAGGCAACATATTTTCTTTGAAGTCAAGAAACTTTGGTTACATGATTAAGATGGCAAAATGACTATGAGAAACTGAGGAAAATCACAAGGAATGAGACAGATGAAAGGAAAAGATCTCTCTCTTCCTCGGGATACCAGACTTCTATAGAAAATCTCATTTCTCTATATCCCTTATTTATTTTTCACTTTATAGTATTCTATTGGTTAAAAACTACAGGCACCTTAAAAAACAAATAAAAAATAGTATATTTTTACAATTTCAGAGCAAAACTTATTTCTTGAGGAGGACTATTAATTCAGTGCATGGGAGAGTCAGCTCTGCATTTACCATATCCTCAAAGATGCAGCAAAGATTGTTATTAGAATTATCATACCCAACCGGGCATGGTGGCACATGCTTGTAATCCCAGCATTTGGGAGGCTGAGACCAGAGGATCTGGGTTTGCAGCCAGCCTCAGCTATCTAGTGAGGCCCTCCACAAGTTAATGAGACCCTGTTTCAAAATAAAGAATAAAAAATAGGGCTGGGAGTATAGCTTAGATGTAGAATGCCCCTGAGTTCAATTCCCAGTACCAAAAAAAAAAAAATTATCATACCCAAATACATTACTCCAACATTAGGTATGGCTTATCTTTAATGCATTGAAAACGTTTACATTTTTTAGAATGCATTGTGAGCATAAAGGTGGTGGGGGTAATTTTTGCAACTGAAGTGTAGTGACGGTTACCATGACTGCCACCCATAACACACAGAGTCAAGTATCTGCTGCTGTAAAAGTCCCTGAGGAAATTCCCAGTCTCTTTTCTCGATGAGAATGTTGCCACAGCTTCAGTAGAAATTTTAAAAACCTTGAAGTGTCAAGATAGTAGGTAGATACTTCCTTGAATAAAGTTAGAACAGAACTCCTTTCTTGACCAGAAAGAAACATGTATCAAAGATGTTTTTTGTTTGTTTGTTTGTTTGTTTTTGTTTTTTCAGGTGCTGGAGATGAAACCCAGGGACCTTCTACCTCTGGAATACATCCCAAGCCATATTTTATTTTTTTATTTGGGAACAGGGTCTCGTAAGTTGCTGAGAACCTCACTAGATTGCTGAGGCTGGCTTTGAACTTGTGATCCTTCTGTCTCAGCCTCTCAAATACTGAGATTATAAGTGTGTGCCACCAGCTGGGCATGGTGGAGGATCTGGAGGATCTGGTTTTGCGGCCAGCCTCAGCTACCTAGTGAGGCATTCCACAACTTAGTGAGACCCTGTTTCAAAATAAAGAATAAAAAATAGGGCTGGAGGTGTAGCTCGGATGTAGAATGCCCCTGAGTTTAATCCCCAGTACTACAAAAAATAAAATAAATAAATAAATAAATAAATAAGTGTGCGCCACCATGCCGGGCCATCAAAGCTGCTAAGCTTTTAAATCATGCACATAAAAAGCACAGATCAAGGTTATCCATGGATGTAACAGATGAGTGTCCTGGCTATGCAACTTAAAAATTACTGGGACTTATGCCCCTTTCCCTGGCTTTGAATATTTGCTCACATTCACCTGCTATTAATTCATTACATCTTAATTTTAGAGAAAATTAACAACTGACAAAATAGAAAAGACTAGAAACAGTGATTATAAGAGTGAGTAAAAGAGCTCTGGGGAGGGGGAAGGTAGTATCCACAAGCAGAGATGTCAATTCATCAGTTCTGTAATCAATTCTAAACTTATCATAATTTTACAGAAGAAACTAAAATAGAGGTTGTTGTATTGTGGTTTCTTGGGAAGGTTAGGATTGCTAGAACTCTTCTCAAAGAACAATGCACATTAGTGTAATATCAGATTTTTTGAGTTTGGCATTTCACTTAATACATGTAAATGAAGATATTTCCTTGTCTATTTAAACATTATTAAAAATAAACACAAGCTATAGGAAACCTCATGTTTTCAAATATGAGGTGGCCAAGCCCACTGTATCTGTATGGCAAAGCTGTGTCTGGTTGTACCAGAAGTGTGATAGTACAGGTTTCACATGCTCCAAGGATCAATTCTTAAACCTTTCTTCTTTCCTCCCACCTTTGAGGGCTTAAATGAGTGCTTGATTTGATGAAAGGATAAAATGATAAACAAGCAGACAGTCCTTGGTCCACATGTGACTTACAGCCTAATAAAAATAAGACAAAAGCTAATAATCACTGAAATACACACACACATACACACACACACACACACACACACACACACACTCACAATATTGCAACTATAAACAGGGCGTGGTGGTGCATGTCTGTAATCCTGTAATTGGGAGGCTGAGAAAGGAAGATGACAGGTTCTAGGCAATGCTCAGTAACTTAGCAAGACCCTGTTTCAAAAGGAAAAATAAAATAGGGCTGGGGGTAGAACACCCAGTGGTCCTATCCTCAGTGCTGCAAAAAACAAACAAATACACAAACAAAACAGCATATCTTGCAACTGTGAAGGTATGAGAAGATGAATACATTGCCTTACTCTAGTGCACTCAGAAACCAAAGTTTATGAGCTAATACTTATCCTTATTATGTGCAACCCATTCTGACATTTTTTGTCCCATTCTATTAGATTTCCTTATTTTAAAAATTTCTGGTCATCATAACTTTCTATATTCATTTCATAATCTACTACCAAGAGTGCAATTGACTTAAGAAAGTTAGAGAAGCCTTCCTTAAGGAAGTGATGACTGAGTTGAGGTTAAAGATGAGTAAGAGTTAACTAGGTGAAAGGTGGCAGAAAAGAAGCATGTGATCAGAGAGCACAGCAAGGAAGGGGATGCAGCTTGTGACTAAGGGAAGGCCAGTGTGTGGCCGCCATGCCTGGCAAGGGTGGAGACAGGATGGGGGAAGCTGGGCACAGTCTTGCAGGTCAAATTAAGGATTATTGCTATGAGAACAGTGGGATGCCAATGAAGATTTACTATTTGAAAAGATGATATGAGCTAATTGTACAAAACTTAAGGGTAAGGATGGATGCAGGTAGAATACTTAGGGAGCTGCTAAATTAATCCAGGAAAGGAAAACTACACCTTGGGTTTGGCTACATGGCAGTGGATATGGAAAAAAGTGTCTTGTCAACATTAAAAAATGAATTCCTATTATAACACAAACAAAATGGCTTATAAATGCTGACTCTTGAATGTGCCAGTTTCTACATAATTGATCATCCAGGGAAGCTGATTAAATTGATATTTGGACCCTATTCTCAAAGGTTTTGATCTGATGAGTCTGATGTGCAAATAGAGTAAAGAAGGAACTATTCTTCTATACTCTTTTTCCTAAATGACCTCCTCCAGTTCTTTGTATGTAAATACTATCCACATGACAATGACTTTTCATAATAAAAGCCCAGACCTCTCTGCCAAATTACATTGTCATGTATCTAGCTGTTTATAGTTTTACTTGGATGATCTATTCACAATTTCTGTCAATAATATGACCCCAATAAAATTTTAAATCCCCAGCCCTTTCTCATCTAATCTTCTCCTTGTTTCTCTGTCTCTGGGATGGCAACTTCATAGTTCCCCTTACTCAGGATAGTCTGAGAGTCATCCCACTACATCATGTGTGCCAGGCCTTGGGGCCAATTCACCAGGAAGTCCTGTCTGCTCTACCTTCAGAGATACTCCTCTACACAAAGACTTCTCAGGAACTCATGACTCCTACTGCACACCACGGCTTCGTTGTCCTGCACTTGAGTGGTCTTCACCCAGTCTCTCTAGATCTTTATTTGCCTCCCTTATTCTATTTTTCATACAGAATGTAGAAAACCCTTTAAAAAAAAAAAAAAAAAAAGTATCTGAGCTAGGTGTGGTGGCGCACCCTTGTAATCCCAGCATTTGGGAGGCTGAGATCGGGGGATCCGGGTTCGCGGCCAGCCTCAGCTACCTAGTGAAGCATTCCGAAACTTAGTGAGACCCTGTTTCAAAATAAAGAATAAAAAATAGGGCTGGGGGTATACCTCAGAGGTAGAATGCCCCTGAGTTCAATCCCCAGTACCGGAAATAAAATAAAACTTAAAAAGTATTTGTTTACTCTTCTATTCAAAAGCTTCTTAATGGCTTTGTAATTAACTTAGATGAATTTCAAAGTTCTCATTATACCCTAAAGGGACAAAATTTTCCAATCTTACACTTTCTGATTACTTATTAATATTGTTCAGCCTTAGCTTGGCATGGTAGCACATACCTGTACTCCCAGCACTTGGGAAGCTGAGACAAAAGAAGTTTGAGGCCAGTCTCAGTACTAGGCCCTCAGCAACTTAGTGAGACCCTGTTTTAAAATAAAATTTTATTTTTAAATAAAATAAAATTAAATTTAGGGACCAATTTGACAGTCTACCTGGAATACTCTTTTGTCAGAGCTACACAATTTATCCTTCACTTAATATAGATTTTTGATGAAATATCATGGTAGTGATGCATATCACATACACACACATACCCAGACACACAAACACACACACACACACACACACACACACACACACACATTCATTTTATTTTTTCTTATTTGTCAACTATCACCCCACACCCCATCCCTCAAATAGAATAGCTACTTCTTAAGAGAAAAGCTGTGTTTGATTTATTGCTATACCTTTGGTGCTTTTACCATTGCTTGGCACTTGATACAAGCTCAATAAATATTTGATAAATGGATAAAGGCATTGCATATGGACAGAAGAGATGGTGAGACAGGCCTGGCAAAGAGTATGTAGTGAATGGCAGGATTATGGAAAGCACACGGTGGTACCATTGGCACCTGCCTGGATATTGGAAAAAGTCAAATCCCCTTCCCTCTTCTTGTCAAGTAAAGCTACGCATATACAAAGTGGACCCTAGGAGAGTCATGAATATGAGGCAGTAGATATCTGTCTTGCCTCTGCTGTCAGGCAGCCTGAATTTGAACTCCAACCCTACCGTTTTCCTGGTTGAATGACTTCAACCAAGCCACTCAACCTCTTAAACCTTGATACCTTTACCCAACCATGGGATAGAAAAAGATTGGGGGAGGATTAAATGAAGATAACTCATAAAATGAACTCGGTACAAGATAGTTGTCATCAAATATCTGTTGTTTATAATTGTGTGATAGGGTGGGATTGTAATGGGATAATAAAGAATGATAAAAGAAGTGGATTGGAGAGCCGAGACATTGGGATTACTCTGTCTCAAATGCTTAGATAAGGAAGATCTTTCTCACCTGTTAAAATGCTTATGTGGAGTAAGAGGTAAGTAGAACACCTGCAGTCATAATCTTTTTGGTGCTGACCTAATGACACATTTTTATTTCAGGAATGGAGGTAAGTAATAATCAGATAAAATGTCAGATGAAAAAAGGAAGGTAGTTGAGAAAAATAAAAAGTCTGATTCAGCAGAGGATTTAGTGTGTCACATTAAACCACATCCTGTTTTTCTTTTGAGCCATTACCCTGTATCATATGTCTCGGCATTGTCAGGATAGTTCAGATCCACTTTATTGAACATCAGCAATGATCACCAAAAGCAATCAACTCCTGTGTTAGCCAACATGGCCAATGAAGAAAAGCATACATTCCAACATTTTGGAGACATAGTAGATGAATTATAGCATTTTGTAGATACAGAATTACATTTTTATACTTAAACACAACAATCAGAGTGAAAAAATCATAAATTCTGCTAGCATATGTTTTAATATGTTTACTCTGTTTTTATTTTCTCCTAAGCATCTCAATATCTATGCATATTTTTAATAGCTTGGTAAATATCATAAGTATTAACTTGCATCCAATCATGCCATTTAAGGTTTCTATGATTTATAGGTATTTTTGAGTAGATTTGGAGCCAATTCACAATTTCAATACTTATCAAAATGTTAAGTACCAAGTTTTGTGCCACAGGTTTTAACATTATTAAAGCAACTGGGTTGGCAAAACCCCTTTCAGAAATGACGTATCTTGGTCACGAAAATGCACAATTGGGCATTAATACTGTTTTTACTGGGGATCTCCAATTTGGTGCTTAACATTTTATACTACTAAGTTAAAAGACAGCTCATTATTACTTCAGTCATTAAGTATCAGGGGGTTTCCATGAGCCTCAATGTTGGATGAATTGACCAGAAATAGATGAATCCTTAAGGCAGACATTGAAGCAGTAATGTGTTGTGGTTGAATTTGAACAAACTTTGTGTTATAAAGTTGATGGTTTAAACCACATCTGCCATAGGACTCTGGGAAAAGGAATATGCTTAGAAAGAGAAAAGAAGATGGGTGTGTCAAAGGACAACATGATATTTCAATGTAGAGTCCTAAGGAGTTCCTAGGTTTGGGGATGGGAAACTCATCTCAGGACCTTCAGTGTCCTTGCTTCTGTGTCGAAAAGAATTTTATCACCTGCCAGTCAGAGACAAAAACAGAAATTTTATTTAGGAAAAATGGGGATACATGTTCAAGGGAGAATACAGGCCACCTCAAGAGTGTGAGACCCTTGAGGTCTTTGCAGTCCTTCTCTTTTAGGGGACCCTGAAAGGAAGGGTGGCTGGGGCACAGGACAGGGATGGGGCAACATGGGATGGCCGGTCTCCTTTCCTTGAGTCCTCAGGTTCTCACCATTCCATTGGTGAATCCTGGGTGATGCCTGGATTTAACAACAGGTGAGACTTCCTTTTTTTTTTTTTTTTTTTTTTTTTGGCCAGGCATCTCAGGAATTCAGGTGTGAAGGTAAGTCACAGTTATTAAAAATGCAGGCCTGGCCTGTTGAGGACCTAAAACCGGGACTAGCTAGATGGTTTATTATAATTAGAAAAGTGTAGGCCAGGTCTATTGAAGACCTTTGCCTAAGAAAAGGACAATCCAGATAATTAAAAAGAACAAGCCATTATAATTAAAAGTGTGGCCCATTAGGAGTGTTTGTCTAAGAAAGAGCAGATCTTTAAGGAGAAGGTAAGGTTTATTAAGTTTCTAGATTTTAAAACTATATTTTCCCTTTCCTTCCCAATTTGTATTCTTCCTACCTAATATTATATTTCTTCTATCCTACTTCAGATGGAATGAGGGTCTTGGAAAGGCTCCCTCTGAATTTGTTCATCCACAGAGGAAAAGGGCTAAAAACTTAATTTCTTGCTATAGTGAGCAACTGTGCTATATACAAAAGAGCAATCAGCCCCCTGGGGCAGGAGCAGGAGGAGGTCTAGCTCCACTCCTGAGTTGGGCTGATCAACTCTCCTGGCAGATCTGTCTGTGATAAGAAGAAGACAAAGAAGTAAATGAGTGAGTCTTTGCAGAGGATAGGCAAGGATGAACAGTCTCTGGTACTGTGTAGCCCCAAACACGAGGCAGGGTTGATCTGGGTCTGAGGCAGGCAATGGGGAAGGATGGGCAGGACAGAAGCAAGTGTGAAGCACATCTCCATGGCAGGGGGGTCTTTAGGAAGTGCAATCCAGGGTTCTGGTAAGTAAGATATGACCAAGGGAACTTGATTTCAACCACCTAGAAACTAAGACACCTGAAAATGGGTTAGGGGTGAGGGAGAACATGAATTTATGGGACATTTCTAAAGAATAATAGACCTTGTAACCTAATAGCGTCTTACAGGTCAATTGTTCACCTAGCTTATTATATCCTGTTGAAATGCCACCATTTGGGGATTTTAAATACTGTGTATTTCAGGCTTATATGATAACTCAGGCATAGAGGACAAAGGAGTTATTTTTTTTTTTCCCCAATCTCAGATATCACTATTCCTAGATAGAATCAGTGGGGCTGTCCTTCCTGTGGTTGCCTACCTGAGAACTAAGGGGTTCTATGAACTAAGAAGACTAAATGTTCCATGTTGACTCCTCTTGTATCTGCTGGTCTTGACAATACTGCTAACACAAGGCAGCTGTTAGACTACCTGTCTTCCTGCACAGAGCACTTAGATGTGCACTTAGATATTTGAAAGACACAGGCCTAGAAGGTATTGTAAGAACTGTCCAAGGTAGAAGGAGAGGAAGATACCTGTGAACTAATCTAGAAGGAAGCATCTATGGTCACTGGGTTTAAAAAAAAAAGGATTTTTTGTTTGTTTGTTTGTTTTAAAAAACAAACCAAAAAAGGGGATTTTTTTTCTCTAGCTAGACCCAGCATTTTCTTAGCTTCCTGAGCAGACTTTAAAGGTTGGCTATGGCTGCAGGACTGATAATTGGCTAGGTCTCCATGTCTGCAGTAGTATACCTAATATGCCAAACTATATTGCACCTTATACTACACTATTCTGGGAGGAGGCTGCGTTATCCTAGAGGTGGAGGACAGGGATGATCAGTCGAAAGAGGGATATTGGCAAGGTCCTGCTCAGGAGGGTGCTCAGTGACTCTCAACACCTCCAAGGCTATGGCCTTATCATTAGAGGTTATCGAATGAGTATCTGTAATATGGAGAAGAGAAATAAAGGGAATGGAAGGAAAATGAAAGAAAAAAAAAGTGTGCGCATGTGTGTGTGTGTGCATGTGTGTGTGTGTGTGTGTGTGTGTGTGTGTGTGTGTGTGTGTGTGTGTGTTAAGTCCCTAAATATCCAACAGAGGACAGGGGGAAATAGAAACATACGTCAATACTGAAAATGCTCTTTTGAGGACAGTGCAGAGAAAAATAATAGAGCAGATTTTGACAGATTAGATTCATTTGGAAAACCTGAGAGCAGATATTAACTACATCTAAACACTTCTCAGGAGAGCTACATGAATGTTGAGTAACACCAGATCACCCTAATCTTTGGAGGTAGTAACTAGAATTGGCGAGAAGCTAGAGAGGGAAGTGGTATTAGAGGCTTAACATGACGGTGGGGAGAAAGGGGAAGAACACCAAGTCAGTGAGGAGCCTCAGCTCTTGACTTAGGTATAGACATGTGTGGCCATGACAACATGTTGAGGTCACGTCCTCTCATTAAAAGCTTTAGGGGTTGTGGGTTCCTTCTCTAAGTAGAGTCCACATATGCTCAACCCATATAAAACGAAGATCCCAGTGGCTTACTTAAGTCTCTGCTACCACCATGAGGCAACTTGGTTACCCACCAGAGGAACCACAGTTTGGAACTAAGAAAACAGCATCTAAGAATTAGTGAGAGGGCCATATAGATGAAAAGGTATAGACCTCAGTCTCTAAATGACAAGATGGATTCAGAAATACTAAAGTTTATTTTCTAATTGATATGCCTTTATCAGAGAATCAACTGAAGACAGAAAGAAGGAAAATTTTAAAGACCTTTTCTGATGATGATTGCCTGTCTCTCCTGTCACTTAAAACTAGGAGAGAACAGCCTTGGTCCTCATATAGTTAGTGGACAGCGATGTCTTTGGAACAAATATATTGATGCATTCATTTTCAGAAATAGGCCTTTGTGGTTCAGTGCCTCTTCAACTTATGGTACATTATGGAGAGGTTGAAATACTTGGACGAAATTGTGAAACTATAGCATTAAAGGACAGATAGATGTGGATGCACTATTGCATCAGGATTCATCTTGCACCCCAGTAGTAGGAACAGTGATAAGGCTATTTTCATCATCATTAAGGTCCTCGTACATCATCCCAAGTGTAGGCTAGTAAAAACTTACCACCTTGACTACCAGAAGTGAAAGGTGGCGAAACAAATTAAATAATCAACAGCCTCTTTTCCTCTTGAGTATCTTTTTAGAAGACTTCATGAATTACGTGCTTTTAACTGAGGGAAGCTTCATTATTTATGTATTAGTAGGGTATATTAAAGGGGAAATTCAGGGCTGGGGTTGCTATACTTTCTCAACATGAAATGAAAGTTGACTACTCATAAGCAGGAGAGCAAAATGATAAACGATTTATAGCAGTGTAAGAATAAATCTCGGAGAATTGCATAATTTATTAGTGGCCCAAACACATCTGTTATAGAATTATTCGCTAATACTTGGCTAAAGAGCTATTGCAGGATCTCATAATCCAAATATCTTGCCAGCTGGAAAGAAATTCTAGAAAAATCATATGAGTGTTTGCTTATTACAATACTCTTGATTGTCTAGGACCAGACAGAAAGCAGTAGCACTGACTGCATGGCAAGGAAGATAAGTTGCTCAACTTGCTACAAAATTAGTGTTTTATAGTTAAGATATTACCTTGGATAACATTCTTCATGAAGTATTGAAACCTCCTAGGGGCTTCTGATACATCATCATGTCTTATACATTGTATCAACAAATACAATAGAGAATCTCCCAACATTTCTACATCTCCAATGATGTCATCCTAATCCAATCTATCATAATTTCTCAGCAAGACTAAAGGATTGATAACCTTTTTCGGTGCAGAATCAGATAGTCCATGAAGTCTCTTGCATGACTCTCTGATGTATGGGGAAGGGGCTGGGGTGGGGAAGGAGCTGAAGGTAAAGCTTACAAGTGCTGTGTGCATGTATGTCACTATCACTATGAAATAATTATGAACTACATTATGATGTGAGACTATAATGCATCAATAAATGTATATAAAAAAACAGCCATAGGCAAAATGCATGCAAATCATCTTGACTGAGTTTTACTAAAACTTTATTTACATCAACATGTGGTAGGCCAGACTTGCCTCGTGTGTGGTACTTTGCTCACCCTTCACCTTGGCTATCAGAGCTGCCTCCTAACTTGTGCTTTGGAATCCAAATTTAACACCACTGTATTTCTACAATAAAGACAGAGACATCTTAAAAACAAAAACCAAATATATTTCTCTTGTAACATCAAATTCTCAAAAAGCTTGTGATTGCAAATAAAATAAAATGTGAGCTCTGTTCCTTGGCCTAGACATTTCTGAATGGCCAGGTTCTCATTTGCCTGTGGGACTTCAGTCATAGTCTCTCCTCTTTCTCAGTAAGTTCCAGCTATTGCCAACTCACTTTTTGTTATTAAAATGCAGCAGGCTCTTCTTCTGCTTCTGACTTCTGTCCTTGCTGCTCCTTTTTACCTGGAAGCTTCTTTTCTAGTTTTTTTTCAGGCCTGTTTCATTTTTATCCTTCTGGTGTCACTTTAAAATGCCATCTTCTCAATGGTCACTGTTTTATCATGAGCAATTCCCAGCCTAGGATACTTTTATAATCAGGTTATGGAGTTACTCTGACTCCTTCCCAGCATCTATCATCGTCGCCCTCTTGGTCTTTTGCCCTCTTGGACTTCTCCCTTTAGATTTTTAGTTCCATGAGGAAAAAGTCCCTGACAGGCCTGTTTATCACTGCATCTTAAACTTATAGTACAATGAAGAATCTCAATAAGTATAAATTGGGTGGTTGGATGAATGCAATGAAAGTATATAAAGCTAGGTACAAATAGAAGAGTCTGCAGGCAGGGAAGCATACTTGAGGGAGGTTTCTGTCAAAGTTGAGGAGAGAGAAAAAGAGAGTGAGGACTTTAAAAGACCAGATGAAGCCGGGTGTGGTGGCGCACGCTTGTAATCCCAGCATTCGGGAGGCTGAGACCGGAGGATCCGGGTTCGAGGTCAGCCTCAGCTACCTAGTGAGGCACTCCGCAACTTAGTGAGACTCAGTTTCAAAATAAGGAATAAAAAATAGGGCTGGGGGTATAGCTCGAAGGTAGAATGCCCCTGAGTTCAATCCCCAGTTCCACAAAAAAAATAATAAATAAATAAAAGACCAGATGAGGAAAGGTTCAAATTATCACTAAAGGGAACAGGAGAAAAGAACTGACTGAGAATAAATAAAAGGATATATATGACGCTGAGTTAGCAGAAAAAAACTGGACAACTTAAGGTGCTGTAATTTGAATGTTTGTATGATTTTCAAAATTTTTCTTGATATGTGATTACCATTGTTATTACTACTTTTATTACAGGCCTATGAAAAAACTTCACTATTATGAAGCCCTGTAAACATATATTCTGAAACCTTGATGGGAAAAGAAGTCAGAAATAATATTTTAAGAACTTGTTTCCTAGAAAGTTGGTTGAAACAGATTCTAAGTGACCTCACCCACTCATTCTGATTTAGTGATACTTCTGGGGCAGAGACCAAGAATTTTTTTACCCATTGGAGATTCAAATCACATGCCATAAAATTCATCCTTTTAAAGTGTTCAGTTAAAAAAAGTATTCAGTTCAGTGGTTTTTAATAATTTTGTCAAGTTGTAACTATTACTGTTACTTAATTCCACAACATTTTCACCATTCTCCAAATTCACACCCATTAGCCATCATTCCACATTCCTCCCTTGCCAAGTTCCTGGCAACCACTAATTTCTCTGTCCTATAGATTTGTCTATTCTGGACATTTTATATAAATGGAATCATCCATTATATAGCCCTTTGTGGCTAGCTTCTTTCACTTAGCATAGTGTTTTCAGGTTCATCCATGTTGAAGCATAACTTTTCCTTCCTTCCTTCCTTCCTTTTCTTTTTCTTTCTTTCTTTTTTTTTTTTTTGAAACAGGGTCTCATTAAGTTGCAGAGTGTCTTGCTACATTGTCTCAGCCTCCCAAGTACTAGAATTACAGGTGTATGCTATCACAACAAGCTATAAATCAGTACTTCTATGGCTGAAAATTTCTACTGCATGAATATACTACATTTTGTTTAGCCATTCAATAGTTGATGGACATTTGAGTTATTTTTACATTTAGGCTATTACAATTAATTCTGCTTTTTGAATTCATAGACAATTTTTTTGTGTGGACGTATATTTTCAATCCTTTTGGTCATAGACTTAAGATTGAGATTATTGAATAATCTAGTATGTTTAGCACATTAAAGAACTGTTAAACTATTTTCCAAAACTGTTACACTAATTACATTCCCACCAGTAATGAATGAAGGTTTCAATCTCTCCACATCTCAAAACACTTAACATTTCTTGACTTTTTGATTATAGCAGGCATAAAGGGGTATCTCATTGTGGCTTCGATTTGTATTCTTCTAAGCAATAATGATGTTGAACTTTTTTTCCCATATACTCCTTGAATATTTGTATATCTTCCTCATCTTTTTTTCCCCCCCTTTGGAAGGAATTTGATGCTGGTGGTCTAACTTGAGACCTTGCTAAACATGCACTCTACTATTGAATTATATACTTCTAGCTCCTATATCTTCTTTTAAGCAATGTATATTTCAATATTTTCCTCATTTGTAATAGGATTGTCTATTGTTGCATTTTAGGAATTCTTTATATATTCTGGATACTAAATGTTTACATATATAAAATCTGCCAGTATTTTTTCTTACTTCTTGTGCTGTCTTTTTACTTTCTTGATGATGTCCTTTGAATTACAAAATGTTTTGATTTGTTTTTTCTTTGTTTTATTGTGCTTTTGTGTCATACCTAAGAAACCACTGCCAAATCAAGGTCATAAAGACCAATTCCTATGTTTATTTTCTAAGAGTTTTATATCTTTAGCATTTGTATTTAACTCTTTGGTTCATTTTGAGTTAATTTTTCAAATGGTGTAAAGCAGGAGTCCAACTTCACTCTTTAGTATATGAATGTACATTTACCTAGTAACACTCATTTAAAAGACTTCTTTGCCCTATTTAATTATCTCTGCACCTTTCTTGAGAACCAATGGATTATTAATATATGGCCTTATTTCTGAACTCTCAACTTTTATATCTATCTATCTATCTATCTATCTATCTATCTATCTATCTTTATACCAGAATTATTATAGCTTAATTATTATAACTTCGTAATAAGTGTTTAAATCTGGAAGTGTGATTCCTCCAACTAGTTCTTCTTTTATAAGATTGTTATGACTATTTGTAGTTTCTTTCATTTCCATATAAATTTTAGTGTCTAGTTGTTAATTAGATAGACAACTCCCTGAACTCTGTGGGTATAGTGGAAGGAGCCACATAATTTAAGGTTTTGGTGTATACTTGGTAAAAGATCCTGGGCAACTACCGACTTATTTTACAATTCCTTTGGTTTACATACTAATACCAATTTTGGGTATCTATACTTTTTTTTATATGAGGATGAGGAAGAATGAGAGTTTATGATTTTTCTTAAATACACCAGTGTGAGACTCAAAGTGCCAGAATTTCTGGCTCTAAGGAAAGCAATCACATGTGCAATCTGGGAGAATATGTTCAGGATACCTGTGCAAGTATGTGCTGACAGCAACTTCCTCTGTTGCTTGTGTTTTTACCAGAGCCAAGATAAAAGCCGGGCGTGATGGCGCACGCTTGTAATCCCAGCATTCGGGAGGCTGAGACCAGAGGATCCGGGTTCGCAGCCAGCTTCAGCTACCTAGTGAGGCATTCCGCAACTTAGTGAGACCCTGTTTCAAAATAAAGAATAAAAAATAGGGCTGGGGGTATAGCTCGGAAGTAGAATGCCCCTGAGTTCAATCCCCAGTACCACAAAAAAAATCAAAACCAAAACCAAAAACAAGATAAATACAACCAGGAAAGGTAGACAGTGACACTGATGGTAACTCTGGCATATAGATAAGTCTGATGATTAAAAAGGATGCTGAAGAACTTTTCAGTAAAATAATGCTCTCAAAGATACTCACAATGGGAGAATCTGAACAGAGGATAGAAGATCATAGAAAGGCTTAGGAATGTTAGAGCTATAGTCCAGAAAGAGTAAAGAGACCTAGCTAAGCATCTCTGGTGTTCAATTTAGAAGAAAAAAAGATAGTATTTGTGCCAAGTAAATAACATACTTTAGGATTAAACTCAAAACCAAATATAAAAATAACCAAGCTAAAGCTGGGCATGATGGTGCACGCTTGTAATCACAGCATTTGGGAGGCTGAGACCTGAGGATCCAGGTTTGCGGCCAGCCTCAGCTACTTAGTGAGACCCTGTTTCAAAATAAAGAATAAAAAATAGGGTTGGGGGTATAGCTCGGAGGTAGAATGACCCTGAGTTCAATCCCCAGTACTGCAAAAAAAAAAAAAAAACTTAATCAAATATTGTTAGATATATGATATATGAATTTGACCTAAAATCAAGAGAAAAAAATCATTAAAATTGACCCAAGTTAAATCAAATATTAGAATTGGCAGGTAAAGATTTAAAATAGCGATTGTCAATATTTTCAAGGATTTAGGAAAATATAATTACAATGAATCAATACATAAAGTACATTATAGGAAAACATTAACTATAAAAAATGAAAATTTTAAAGCTAAAAAGTGCAATGTTAGAAATAAAAAAATTCACTGAATATGCATAAGAAATTGAACATGGGTATGAAACCCAGAAGATATCATTATAAAACCAAAAGTAATGTTGTAGACTTAAAATTAAACATATTTCTAATAAGATTACATGCACCAATAATTCCAATAAAAAGGCAGGAATTGTCACACTAGATAAACAAAGCAGAATACAAATACATTTCCCTAAGAAATGTGCTTTAAATATAAAGGAACATATAAATTGAAAATCAAAGGATGAAAAAAATCTTACTTTAAAACAAATAATCTTATGAAGCATAGAGTGTTTTTATAAGTATTAGACAAAATAGGCTGCAAGGAAAGGAGTATTTTCAGAAATCATGAAGGACCTTCATAATGATAAAGGGTCAATACATCAAGGAAACCTAATAATCCTAAATATGTATGCACCTGCTGATTGTGTTTTAAATTACATGAAACAAAACTGACAATAGGCATATCTTTGATCATAACAAGATATTTTAATTATTTACTCAGTAATTAATAGAAATAGACAAAAATAGGAGCTAATATACAGATGATTTGAACAGAGCTATGAAACTTGACCTACTTTAATGAGGAGACAATTACTTTCATTATCATTATTTCAACCCTACATTCTGCTGGAGATTGTAGCAAGTATAATAAGGTTAAAAAATAAAAACATAAAGATCAGGAAGAAAGAAATACAACTGTTTAAATTTTTATATTTAAATAAATATACATATAAATAAATATAAATAATTTATAAATATAAATTTTAGATATAAATAATTTAAATATAATTTATAAATGTAAATTTGTATTTAAATAATCCATAATGTAGAAATTAAAAATCTACAAAATCAATTTAACTATATATGAATTCAATAAAATTTAAGGATGTGAAGTCAATATGTTAGAATCAATTTCTGTATTATAATAGTAATTGGGAATGAAAAATTTAAAATACCATCTACAAGAGCATCAAAATCATAAAACATTTAAGAATAACTTTAACAAATATGAACAATAATTCTATGGTGTAATTACAAAGCAGTGCAGAAGAAAATAAAAAGACCTAAACAAATTAAAATACATCTACACCATGCTCATGCATTGGAAATCTCAATATTTTTAAGATAATAATTCTCCCCAAATTAATACACTCAATACAATATACAAGAATCCTAGCAAACTGTTTCATGGGAAATAAGCATACCACTTATAATATTTATATGGATATGCAAGGAATTATAACAGCTCAAACAATTTTTAAAAAGAACAGAGTGGGGCAGGAATTGGGGAAGGGTTAAATGAGAGATGTTTGCATGTATGCCTTTACCAGCTTATACCTAACAAAGCATGTATGCCTTTACCAGCTTACACCTAACAAAGATTGATTACAATACATCAATTAAAAAATTAAATTAAATTAAAAAAGAAAAAGAACAGAAGAATCATACTTTTTTAAAATTTTATTTTTTAATTGGTGAATTGTAATCATATATCTTTGTTAGGTATAAACTGATAAAGGCATACATGCACACATTTCTCATTTAACCCTTCCCCAATTCCCACCCCACTCCCTCTCCCTCCCTCCTTCTCAAGTCCAGATTAGTGATGACTTTGATATGTTTGTGGAAGTACATCATGTGCATTAGGGTGCCCCCCCATCACCTTCAGTTAAGTCAACTTCTATGCTCATCTAAGGTTTCTCCTTCTTCATCTGGAGTTCCTCTTATTCCCCATTTACCCTCTAACTTCCACATATTAGGGAGAACATATGATTTTTCACTTTTTGTGACTGACTAATTTCACTTACCATAATATTTTCCAGTTCCATCCATTTCCCTGCAAATAACATGATTTTGTTCTTCTTTAGGGCTGAGTAAAATTCCATTGTGTACTTATCCCACTATCTGGCTTTTAAGACTTACTATGAAGCAACATTAATCTGGAGACATGGTATAAGGAGAGACAAATAGACCTATGAAATCAAACAAAGTCAGGAATAAACATGTATGTATACCATCAATTAAATTTTGATAATTGTTCCTAGGAAATTCTATGGGAAAAGATTTCAAAAATCTTCCTAGAATAACTACATATCTATATGGAAATAAAAATGAAACAATGAAGCTCAACCACTGTTTGAACCATTCATAAAAATTGGACATTCATAATTGGACATGGTCCATTGCCTAAACATGCACATGACTGAGATCTCTCATAGCATAGTAGATGGATTCAACGGGAAATAATTCCCAGACAAGATGGAGGTTGTATATCAACCCTCACAGTTATATAGGATTACTTCTATCAAAATATAATGAGCAAGCCGGGTGTGGTAGTGCACGCTTGTAATCCTAGCATTTGGGAGGCTGAGACCTGAGGATCCAGGTTCGTGGCCAGCCTCAGCTACCTAGTGAGGCATTCCGGAACTTAGTGAGAACTTGTTTCAAAATAAAGAATAAAAAATAGGGCTGGGGGTGTAGCTCGGAGTCAGAATGCCCCCAAGTTCAATCCCCAGTACCTCAAAAAAAAAAAAAAATATATATATATATATAATTAGCAAAAGCAGTCACAGAACCCTTCTGAATTCAAGGGTATGAAAAATAGATGACACAAATCACTGGAAAGTATGACAACAATTTTATGGCTACCATTTTTCTTGCCCCATACAAAAAGATTTATGTAATAATATGTTTATAGTTTCTTATAATAGCCAAATTGTTAACTGCAATCTGGAAATTACCCAAACATCCATCCACATAAAAACAAAACATTTTTAAAAGTTTTCATAGTCATCCTGTTTGTTCCTTTCAATAGTTTTATGGGGAATAAAGTTGGTATTTGTATTTTCATTTAAAATGGTAAATTATTTAATATATTATATAGAATGTTTGTGGCATAGAAATGACTAGAATCCAGATAAGGCAAGTATTCATGGCTAAAGAAACATTTTTTAAATAGTGTCTGAATTTATTATTTTATTCTTAAGTTTTTATTGGCACATAGTTTTATTGGCACATGATAGTGGATTCACTATCATGTATTCACACATGCATATATTATAAATTTGGTCAATTTCACTTCCCTCTACCCCTTCTTTTCTTCCCTTCCTCCCTCCCTCTGATCTCCTTTCTCTACTTTACTGGTTTCCCTTTATTTTCGTGAGAACCTTCACTCTCCTGCTTTCCCTCTTTTTTCATTCTGGCTTCCATATATGAGAAGAAGCATACCATATAACCCTCAACTTTCTGAGTCTGGCTTATTTTGTTTAACATATGGCTCTCAAGTTCCATCTGTTTTCCTGCAAATGAAAAGTAGTCTATATACAGTGGAATTTTACTCAGCCACGAGTAATGATTTTATTTTCAAACCACCACAGAAAGCTGACTTTGATAGAAAACTTTCACAGATATCATTTATTGTGAAGAACTGTTTTGTGCATAGCCACTTTGTGATGGGATAGCCTGTGGTCTATTTCTTATACATTAACTACTACTTTACTTCTCTTTTCTATGACATCATCCCTGGTCATAGCATTCATCAGTCTGGTCTCAGATTTAAATTAGGTAAGAATTTAAAACTATTCCAAAGGACATTTTGTTCCAAAGAAAATGACTTCCAGTCTGGAAACCAAAATGATTCAAAGTAAAACATTTTGTGAAAGCAATTTGGCCAATTTACTCTCCAGAGGAAGCCAGGCTTTAAAATCTCAACTGGTTAGTGAGGGACTCATGGTCCATTGACCAGAATTTTTAGGATTTTGTGACTTTGGGCTTGGCATTGCAATACATTTTATGTCAGTGGGAGCAATTTCCTTATTCCCAATTATTGTAAAAATAGTATTTGAATATGCATGGAAGTAGTTACTATGATTTCATAATCAGATAACAAAAAACGGTGGCAATAAGTCATCTATAAGGCATGTTTTATTCTTACAAGTTTATGAATATTGTCTTGGATACTTGTCAAATGTTACGTCTTTGCTACTTTTTAAAATTTAATGCATTGTATTTCTGCATCATATTGAGGTATAGAATGATGGAAAAATTCACCCACACGCCTCTTGGAGCACTTCCCACTGGGTCCTTCCTCCTCCCCTCCCTGTACATTTAAGCAGTGATAAGGAAGGTAGAGTTTCGATATTCTAGAAAGTAGATAAATCATATATACATAAATATATCACAATTATTTCTATTAACCCATTTTATTCCATCATCCAAAATGTGGCACACCTATAAAAGCTTAAATTGAACAAATATTAACCTATTTTAATGTATCTGTGTTATTGAAATATCCAGAGAGTTGAAAACTTGGGACTTAATGGGATAAAGAGGCAATTATGAGGTTTATGTATTAGATGAAGATGTTACATATCATGAGGCTATGCAGAAGTGAATATTCTGCTAAAAAAAGTATAAGGTATAAAGTTAATGGTAGTAAGAAACAATACAGCAAATGGGCATTATTAAGCACAGTGTTAGAAATCTAACTTCCACAAAAGACATGTGCACTATCATACACATGCTTCCTCAAAATATTTAAAGTACCTAGCACTAAAAAGATTTTCTTTCTCTTATTTATTTTTTGCTTAGCACAGATCAAATTTCTGAAGTAAGCAATAAATACTTCCTGTTGCTGAGAAGCCCAAGGCTTTTGCAAACATATAAACCATTAATCCTCAATTTTTTTTGTCTATGTATCATCTCTTGTCAATGAAAAAAATTTTTAGGCTTGCACTGCTGGACAAAAGATAACCAGCGACCCCATCCTACCAGAAGGTGGCAGGAAGTAACCCAGCTGTGTTTTTTCAGAATATAGCTCAGTACTGACTCACTCAAAGTTCATTGGTTTATTCCTTTCCCAAGCAGATTTATTCTACAATGTACAGCAAGAAGAAAATGGACAATAGACAAAAGAAGACAAAAATATTCTTGAAAATTCACAGTAAAGGTGAAGAAACTTTGAAACAATCTTATTCCCTGAATGATGTTGCCGCTTAGTTGGACAGATAAACCCAGAAAGGTTCCACTGAGTTTGCAAAGTTAACTCAAGAATTACTGACTTTTTCCTTTCTTTGTGTGTGAAAGTGACTCTTTCCTCCACTTAAAGACTAATTTTTTCCTTATATTGATATTCTTGCTATGCTTAATCAGATATTGATATGTCGTCATCCTTAATTACTGCAAGTATATAGCATTTTTAAAGGTAATGTAAACAGTAGTGGATATAAAAAAATGAAAATTTGAAAAGGCCTAAAGCATATACTGAATCACATAACTAAAGGCCTCTTTGATTTGCTCAAACAAATCAATTTAGAAGGACATTTCCATGCTGTTAACATTTGACATAATATAACTTAGTCAGACATTCCCTTGTCATTTATCCCCAATAATCTCTGTCACAGAAAATTCATAATTTGGTGGATATTTTTGTCATATAATTTTCTTTCTTTTAATAACATATTTTGGGGGTTTTGAGCATTCTTCAGAACAGTTCAGACATCAAAGATAAAAAAATTGAATTTTGGGGGGGAGGGTACTGGGGATTGAACTCAGAAGCATTCTACCTCCGAGCTACACCTCCAGCCCTATTTTTTATTCTTTATTTTGAAATAGGGGTCTCACTAAGTTGCAGAGTGCCTCACTAGGTAGCTGAGGCTGGCCGCGGACCCGGATCCTCCGGTCTCAGCCTCCCAAATGCTGGGATTACAAGCATGTGCCACCACGCCTGGCTAAAAATTGAATTTTTTTAAGAATAACTAAGAAACATTTTCCAACACAGGAGAAAGTAAAACCAAATGACAATTAACAACTCTATCCTTCCTCCTTAACTTTAAGATCTACTGGTAAGGTAAAGAACACTGTCATAACAACTATTATGATTACGTATCATCAAATGTTCATAGACTGCTTGCTATTGAACTTTGAATTCATTTGAGGTTATCTGAGAAATATGACATCAATTCTGAATTTAGAGTTCATAATTGATAGGTAAAAGCAAAATTAAGAGATAATTACACTTGGCCTCATGAAGTAGTTATGAGAAGGGCATTAACTGTTTAAAGAGTAAAGGCAAAAGGAACAAATACATTTCAAATTGCTTTGTTAAAAAAAGCCTTGGGCTGCAGGTATAGCTCAAGGCTAGAGCTCATGCAAGAGCCAGGACTGGTTCACCAGCACAAAACAAAGCCCTAGGAGAACAGACAGTACGTTCTGTTTGTCTTGAAGAAAGTGAAAGATGTAGAAAGCAGAGGACGGTTTCCAGTTGGGTAACCTGGAATTCTCTTGGACCTTTGTTTTTACTGTGGCTTCAAAGACCAGATTAATAGACTGAGGGTTTTCATAGTTTAAAATCCAGTTGTTGGGCAATACAAGAAAGTGGCTGACTAGATCTTAGCCCCCAGTGGCTGTTTGCTGAGGATTGTGAAGAAAGTGGTTTGTAATCTGGAAACCATTAAAAATGTCTACTGGTAGACTCTCTGGTACTCAAATTCCAGTCCTGGATTTTCTGTTTATTAATGCTTTCTGGCCTTGATTTCTGTACTGATTATTGAGGAAAAAAATTTCTATTATCTACTCAAAGAATCAATGTGAGAATCAAGAACTAATGATCTGCAAACCATTCAGAATATTTTATTTCCTGTTAAGTACTCTGTGTGTTATGATTAAAATCATACTCTGTGTGTTTGGGGGACAGGGTACTGGGGATTGAATCCAGGAGCATTCTAACCCTGAGCTACACTCCCAATCCTATTTTATTTCATTTGTTTTGAAACAGGGTCTCTCTAAGCTGCTGATAGCCTAACTAGTTGCTGAGGCTGGCCTTGAAGCTTATACCCTCCTGTCTCAGCCTCCTAAGTACTGGTATTACAGATATGTGCCACCACACCTGGCACTAGACTGCTTTTGACAGGCAGCATGGAGTATGTTATTATGGTTGGGGAAAATAACACAGCGCCTTTCTCTACCACCTGAACACAGTATGCAGATAAGACAGACAGCTGGCTTCACTTTAAATTGGCAATAAAGAAGCAATCATTTAAAAAGTGGTCTGTCTCCACTGATTGTTAGTGTTAGCATTCTCAACCTCAGGGGATTCCTATTTCTCTTTGAACAGAGCCAACATCAGAGATGCCTAGACAGGATCCAGAAATGGCACCAGGGGAAAAGAGTATCAACGAGAAGCTAGATTAAGTTACACACTGCTTCCTGATTAGGTTGGGCAACCCAACAGCCTACTTCTAGAGGGGACTTTCTATTACCTGTTTGTCAGTTGGGGAAAATTTTTTCCCCTTATATTCTATAAGTAATCCAGGGTGAGTTGATTCAGAGTGCAGACCAGGTGAGACAGCTACATAAGACTGCCAGGTGGATCCTAGCAATATCCTCTGAGGACCCTTATCTGATCTTACCATTTGGTACTCCAAACCAATTTAGCTGTTCACTGATATTTAGAATAGATTGTTTGAGGAAACACACATGTATACGTTAAAATTCAATAACCTATGTCATTAAACTCCCCCCCCCCCACCAAAGTCTTTATTATAGTTTGGTTTCTTCCCTGAGGTAAAGCTGAATTTAGTTGCTTGAGATCTTTAGTCACAGTTTTGAAGTTTTGACTTAGTCAATTCAGTGAGGCTTATCTTTTGTCTTGAGATACACTCAAATCTCTAAAAAGTTAACGTGATACATGTACATGCTGCTTTCTACAGATTAGATACACTCTAATCTCTAAAAAGTTAACACGATATGTGTACATGCCACTCCCCAGAAGGATGGAGGATTACCTTGGCTGAGTCAGGGGTGATGCTGATGCTATCAGGAAGCTGTGCAGGGGAGAGAACTTCCCACTTAGCTTCTCACGGCCGCCCCAGACACTAAGTTTCCTTCCAGAATAAATGTTCTAAAAGCCTATGACACCTCTTTCTTGCTCAGCAATGGACGTGATGCTATTCCAAGAAAGATGGGTGGGGGAGTTACTAAATTCCCCAGAGTCACAGGAGAGAAGGAAAAGAGTTTCATCCGATGACTAGTTTCTAATCACCATCATTCTTACCAATTTGATTGCCTTTGCTGACCTACTACTGTGAGGTCAAGGGTCTTGAGAACAATTTAGATGAGAAACTAGTTAAATTTCACCAAAGAGAGCCTATGTGTCACCCTGTATCATATCTTTGACTACATGGAGTGAAGATCTGGTCATTTAAACCTCAGTTCTAGAAGCTACCTCACTGTTCAATTTCAGGTATCAGCTCTGGACTCTAGAGAAGATTTTGGAATTATTCTTGATCATCAGTGGTCATGAAGCTGGAAGGTTCCAGAAGCCTGTGGGGAGGTACCCCTCCCCACCACATGAAATTGTTTGAAGGGAAGGTAGAGTGGATGCTGTTTTTGCTGCCAAATTGATTAAAACCTTTAGATCAAATTTCCAGGTGAGCCTCCCAAATTCACATACCTCCCAAATTCATCAGCTTCCCTGTAGCTCCTCCAAATTGGGTCAAACACACACCTGGCTGAGAACCAGAACAAGTGAGCATGCTGGTATTACTTTAGTCTGCAGTCACCCCCAAGGAAACCAAAACCTCATATAATTTGATAGTGTATTGAACTGTCAGAAGTGAGGTATCACCTTTCCGGGCAATTTGCTAGGTGATTTTTGAAGGGTTTTTTTTTGTTTGTTTATTAAACCACCTCGAAACACATAGACTTGCTAAACTACAGGTATAGGATTTCCAGAAAATAGACATGACTTTGAAGCCTGTTTCTGCCACTGACTTCAAGTGGGGGAGGAGAGATACTTTCATCAAATTTTCTTGACTTCTAAAGTTGGCTAAGTCTCAGAAAATCATTGAGTAATCTGAGGAACCTTAAAAAACCTACCTGCAAGTTGGAAGGGAAGGGTCTTTCAGCCTAGCGCAGTTCTAGTCACGTAAAACGTTTCCTGGATAATAACACTAATAGTATAATGATAATAATAATAATAATAATAATAATAATAATAATAATAATAATAATTCTACTACTAATAATAATAGCTAAAGACCAACAGAATTTTTTCCTAAAGTCAGAGCTCCTCCGCTAATCTGATTCCAGCCTTGCTCTCTAGGAAGAGCCCCTCCGGAGGGCTCTGTCCCCGCGGGAGAAGCTTGCCTTCCCTAGCGGCGGCGGCTGACTAAAGAATGAGGTCTTCTGAGGATCCTGAGGATCGCAGAGCTTCTCCACTTCGGGGCGTGGCTACGAAGCCCTTTTGCGAACAGAACCGGTGCAGGCTGCTCCTCCCAGCCAACCTCTTCACCAATTCCCGAGGTCCAGCCTCACCCTACCCCCTCCCCAAGTCCAGGGAATTTCCCGAGCATCCCTAAGCTTGAATTTCCTGCCTAGGGGGATGGGTTGGATGCAGATAAAAGAAGTGCAGGGGACTTGAGAAAGACACAGGCTCTGGCACCTTGAATCTCCGTCCTCCTGCATCCTCTGGAACCCCGGCTCCCGCGCGGCTCTCCCGTCCACCATGAAACTCCTGCCCAGCCTCTCTGCCCGCGTCCCGCGTCTGTGCTCACTGCTGGCGCTGCTGCTGCTGCTGACGACGCCTCCCTTGCCCCTGGCCCGCGGTGAGAGCGCCAGGCGCACCGGACGCACGCATTGGCGCAGCGCGCTCCAGCCTCTGCGTGGCCGCTGCATCCTGGCGGGTTGGGGAAAGGGCTCTCCCAGCACCCTCCTATAACCAAGTCTCTCTTCCCCAGCTGGGCCGGTCGCTGCTGTAGTGAGAGAGCTGCGCTGCGTGTGTTTAAGCACCACAAAAGTTCATCCCAAACTGATCAGTAATCTGCAGGTGACTGCCGCAGGGCCGCAGTGTTCCAAGGTGGAAGTGATGTAAGTTGTCCTGCGCTGCGGTGTCCACGGTGACCCGGCCAAGAGGGAAGCCCCCAGTCCCTGACGCTCATGGATGCATCCCTGTTCTCTCTTTAGAGCTTCCCTGAAGAACGGGGAGGAAGTCTGTCTGGACCCGGAAGCCCCACTGATCAAGAGAATCATCCAAAGGATTTTGGAGAGGTACTTGTCACTTTGATCTTTATGGTTTCTTACTCTCTTCTCCTTAGGGAAAATGTAGGTTTCTCTTTATAAGATTTGGGTACCATACTCCAAACCATGATTAGAATAAAAGGGTTGCTCAGAAGAAGGGAGAGTTGTTCTGGAAGGTCCAAGGAAAACCCTTATCACCGATTTTATGTGTAATTGATTGAGCAATGACACAGAGCTCCTTACTGAGGTGTGCATTCATCTTTGTTTTCGCCAGACGGTTAAAGCGCGGTTTTGAAAACATGGCGGAGTAGACCAAAGTGTAGAAATTTGGTTAAACTGATGTAATTCTGTCTCAACAGTGGAAGCAAGAAAAACTGATTCAGAGAAAGGAACATGCTTTGGAAAGACTGCCCAGCCCTCAACAGAGCAATTTTCTGGAAGAGTCTCTGGACGCAGTGAAGACAAGAAGGAAACTTCAGTTTATGAAGTATTTAGCATAGTATTTTCTGCTGTTTGCTTTTATTTTATCTGCTATGATATTGGAGTGTTTGGCAATTGACTATTATGAGCCAAGAATCATTGGTTGTTCATCTTTCAAAGTGTCTTGAACTGCAGGTGACTACTGTATTGTATTTCTGTATTTGTTAATGAAAAGGTTGTAGATTTAATAGATGAATGTTGTGTTGTTAGAATACTATTGAGAGATACTTGTCTTCTTCTGATGAATTAGGAAATATTTTAGCACTGTTTCTTGGATAATACAGAACTTTCTTTCTCTTGACCTTGGTATGCTATTTAAGTGATACTATCTTAGAAAGCTGGGTGTGTCATACAGTAACCTGTGTAGAATATATTTCCTTATTTAGAATTTCTAAGTGTTTAAATTCTGTAAGGACTGATATATTCTCTTCCTATAACTTTAGACATTTGGTGTCTTCTTGGTATGGCATAATGTCATGACTTACTCCTTAAACTTTTATTTTTATGCTATTTATTAACTATTGTATTAGCAGTACTGTAATTCAGGTCACAAAATACATGTTTAGGATAGATGAAGAAGATGAGAAGCAGGTAAATTTCTGACTTCTAGGTTTTATAAAATGCATTTTAAGGGTTTTTTTTTTTTTTAATAATAAAGGCAAACATAGCTGGGTGTAGTGGCACACGCTTGTAATCCCAGTAGTTGGGAGGCTGAGACCAGAGGATCTGGGTTCATGGCCAGTCCTCTACAACTTAGTGATACCCTGTTTCAAAATAAATAATAAAAAATAGGACTGGGGGTGTAGCTTGGAGGTAGAATGCCCCTGGATTCAATCTTCAATCCCCAGTACTGCAAAATAATAACAACAACAATAATAATAATAATAATAATAATAATAATAATGGTAAACTTAACAATGATTTGTACTCTCAAAGTTTAGAAGACATATTTGAATATGAACTCATCATTTAGTCCTCCAAAAATTATACAACATTGCTAAGATTTTTAGATGTATATTGTGTATATTTTAAAGGTTTTGACCATTTTGTTATAAGGAAGTATATATGTATCACCTCCACTATATTAACATTGCACCTTTTTAATACTATGTGTCTCATTGGTTTATAATACTTATTTTTTTTTAACAAAAATAAAAGATTTCTAAATTTCACTCACATTGTTTCTCTTTTCTTATACCATTCCAGTGAATTTTCTTATACCATTCCAGTGAATTTTATTTATCTTCAATTCTACATTGTTCAGAAAATTAGCTCTGCTGCTCTCTGGCTTGCAGAATAGGCCCTCTTTTCCCTACACCATTGCATCAGACCTTTCTCCAAGCCCACTCCCCTTCTACTTACTCTTTCACAGCATCAACAACCCCTGGGTCTTTAGAAAAACACACGTAGGATCTTAGATTCTTAACTAGCTCCATGGTATAGTTTGGATCTCAAATGGCCCCTGATGTCCAAATGTTAAAGACCCAGTCCCTAGCCTGGTGCTGTGGGAGGCAGTGGATCATTTACAGGTTGGAACTGGTGGGAGGTCTTAAAGCATCAGGGAAATGTCCCTGGAGGGGATTTGGGAATCTTGACTCCTCTTCTTCCTTTCTTTCACACCTAGTGGTGAGGTGAACAGGCCTCCTCCACCATGTAACATGAGATATATTATGCCATTGAGGGTCCAAAGCAACTGGGCCAATTGGTCATGGACTGAAACCTCTGAAACTGTGAGTGGAAATAAACCTTTCCTCTTTTCAAGTGGATTCTCTTAGGTGTGTGTTACAGTAACACAAAGCTGACTAACATATTTCCTATTTCCTAGACATGAAATAAAATCTGTTAAACTTTGTTTATGTCTCATCTCATTGCTGATTACTACTTCAGCTTTACCTCTTCCTCACATCCGTTGTACTCAGACATTTAGTTCCCTCACCAGGCAGGTTCTTTCTCAGGCCTATGCCTTTGCATTTTTTTATGGTTCTGCCTGGAAGGAACTTGCCCCCCCTCTTTTTTCCTATAAGAGAATTACTCATCCGTTAGCACTGAGCTCAAGAAATGCCTTCTTCCTGATGCTTTTTCTGCCATCCTCAGCAGCGCTCATGCTTTCCATTTAGATGTTTCCATCTGAGTTGTGACAAAGATGGAGTTGCTGTTATTTGCTTATAGGTTTCTTCACGCTAGTCTACTAAGAACTCTCCTCAAGTATTAACCATATTTAATCCATTTCTACATCTCTGACTGAGTAAATAGTAAGTTATCTTGACCCAGGTTATCAGAAAGTGTCCTAAAATCAACCAGCTGACTGATGTTGATTAACCTACCTCTTTTCTTCTTCTTGTCTCCAGGTAATACAACAAGGGCTTTGGTTTATGTAACCCTCTCATCCTATAACACCTGCCCCTCACTTTCACCTGGATAGCTTCCATCCTTCCTCTCATTTCCTCCGACTCTTTCTCCTTGCAGTTTGAGGCTCCTTTTTTATCTTCTTATAGAACTTTGCAATTTTCCTTTTAACACTTTCTCATCAGGGTAAATATTGAATTTATGGAGTCTACATGCAAGTGGTCATTTGTTTAATGTTGACCTATTCCAACTTCCCTCTAATCTCCATGAGGGCAGGGACAGTGTTTGTAACATTCATCTCAATTTCTAGGACAATGCCTAGTACATAGAGATACTTAACACATGAGCGATCTAGGCCAGGCAAGCCCCACTGTCTCTTTAGTACTAAGATAGCAATGTCACAACATAACCTGTTCTTAGAAGAAGCAAGAAAAAGAAAGGACAGAAGCTAATATAACTAGTACACACACACAAACACACACACGCATACACTGCAGTAGGGTTAATATATACTATTTTAATAGCATGCATTTGTATATATTAGCACACACTAATATTATTACCATATCTATATCTAACTTAGGTTTTTCTGTACTTTGATCTCTCATTATGTATAAAATATCATTTAGATTAATATATTTTCTATCATTATGTGTTGACATATTTATATGAGAGAAAGATAAAGACAAAGAGGTAGGAAATTGAAAAAACCTAGAGTGGTTTCAAGGAGATTGGTTTACTAACAAGTTTTTCAGCAATACAGAGAGCTATAAAATACCTCTAAATTTTAAAAAATTACACTTCTATGGTCTCTTTTTGCTCTCTCAAATAGTAGCTTTTTTACCCCAATGGATTATAATATATACTAAAAAGCAAGCCAAATTACCCTACATATTTGAACTCTAAATTTCAGCATTTATTTATTTACTTAGTTACGTAGTTCTGGGGATTGAACCCAGGGGCATTCTACCTCCAAGCTACACCTCCACCTCTTTTATTTTTTATTTTGAAACAGGGTCTCACTGGGTTGCTGAGAGTCTTGCTATGTTGCTGAGGCTGTCCTCCAACCTGCAACCCTCCTGACTCAGCCTTGCAAGTACTGTGATTACAGGCCTACCTCACTATGCCTGGCTAATTTCAATGTTTTAAACGATCCTTGATTTGTTATATCAGCCTCCAACACTTACTGAGTAAATGTCTGATAATAATAAACAAAAGCATATTAAATGCCCTTTGGACATTTAAATTTAAATTTTTAAAAAACCATTACTGATTCCCTTTTGCTTCATCACTATTCAAGATCTTTGTTATTCCAGGAAGTCAGACTTGTAAGTTTAGTTTGTTTTTAGACCATAGAATCAGACCTCTTTGGCCATTCTAATTGTCATTCCACAATTGGTCATTCTATATAGAAAAAAAATGATTGCAGTTCTTGTATAAGTTACAGCTACTGCTCACCATTTCTACCATTACTAATTGATCCTGCCACTAGCAAACTTGAGAACAAATGTATCTGAAGAAAACTCATCTGATGTATGTCTTATAGGTTACTCATAGTAACCCCTAAATACTATTTTCCCTCTATTATCCACCTGAAACTCTCTTGTATATGAAATCCTGGAATTAAACAAGTGGTCAGTTAAACCCACTCTATGGCACCTGGCCTCGATGCAGACAATATTCAGTGTGTAATGTCCTTCATTCATTCGACCAGACTTTCCTGCTCTGGGTGTGACACAGTCACATAATCCCTCAGCTCTGGAAGGTATGCCAAGATCTATAGTAAAGCATGACTAGTGGCTTTGTTTATCTACCATACTTTTAATTCTCACATAAGGAAAAGAATTTCTATGGGTAACTCTCACATACATAAACTCTGAAGTCCTTCCTGGATGTCACAAAATGTAAAGTATACCTGACAAAACGTGCATCTGGGAATTTCTAGTTGCTTCCATGACTAAATTAAGGAAGAGAAGCAGAGTGAGCAGTGATTTTGATTTTGACTGGCAGACCTGATTCACTTAATCAGTAAAATAAATATTATATTCTTGAAGAGGACAGTTCATGCATCAAATATGTAGAGAAAGATAATGACATAGGAAGATCTAAAGTTTAGGTCTAAAATTTTTGTTTCTCCAAGTTCTAGAATCCCATTTTATAAATATAAAGAAATTACAAAGACACCCTACCCCCTCCTTGCTACACAAAATCACCTTGCTACATACATTTATGATGTTTGTTTCTGACCCACCTCTAGGGTTGGGCAAATCTGAGAAAAGGAATTGATTTATTTCCAGGAAGAGGATAGATATTTTCTACAGTTTGTGATGCAGTACAAAGTCAGAGCAGCTGCCGTTTAAATTGAGTTCTAAGTATTTATAGCTATGTTATCTTGACAATTTATTTACCATCTCTGTTCCTCACTTCTCTTATCTGCATACTAGTATAATAATACCTATCCCACAGGCACCTGTAGCTGCCCCGGCACAAAGTAGACACTTAATAAATATTAGCTGCTTTCCCAAGCTTTTAATGAGTCTCTAACTCCCCTTCATAGTGATAACATTGAGATCTGGACAGTTTAAACACTGTCATTATTTTCCCCAAACTTATCCAGATTCTTTCTACCTGTAAGAATATCTTACTATGAGTATTTCTGAAGAGGCTTCTGGAAACTATATATTCCCTACATATTTTTTCTATCAGTTACATACTAACATTGCATAGTATCAAAATGTATGACCCCTTATCCTCTTATAAACATTCATCAACCAAATATCAACTTATTGGCATTTATTGATAATCTTATTATATACCAGACCCTATGCAGGGTCCTTATAATTCAGAGATTGCAACGATTAGGAGCTTTCATCCTAAGTGAAGGCCTTTTTGTAACAAATATATTCAGTTTTCAAACAAACATTTCCTTGAATGGAGAGAGGAAGGGAGGGGAGCAGAGTGGGAGAGAGGAACAAGGAGAGAATAAGAGAGGAGGGGGGGAGGGGAGGGGCTTGTGTCATTTCCTTTTGTCCATTCTTTTCTTTTTACCTTTCTTTTCCTTTCCCCCCTTTTCTTCCTTATTCCCCTTCTCTCTTGTCTCCCCTCCCTTCCTTCCTCCCCTTCTTTCTATTCTCTGTTGAGAAGTAGAGTGAGACCACAAGAGCATCTGGTGCCTCTGCAGAAGTCTCACTAGTCAGTAGCTGGCACCGCCCACCTCCTGGGTGAATGGCTAGAACCACGGAAGTGAGCATAAGGTAGAGGAGGACAGCAGAAGAGGTGCCCTGAGCATACAGACTCATCAGAAAAATAAAATGTTGTCTTAAGACACAATATTCAGGGTTGACTCGTTATACAGTAAAAGAGGATCAATGGTATTTGATAACTATTTAATGTGACTACAGACTCTCAAACATTGTATTAGAATTTCCTCAAATGAATGATTATGTAGTGAAACTGAGTAACATTCATGCATTTGATGTTCATCAAATTATGTTATTCAAAATAAAAACTCCTCGGCTTACGAAACTGCAGAACTCCTATGTTATAGCACCAGAAAAATATTTCCCCTCAATTCCTTCATCCTCCCCATTCCCCACTCTCCTACTCCATGCTCCATCTCTGCTCAACATTTAGCAAATACTCAGTAAACTCAGGTGCTAGAGTAATTGAGATCTGGACAGTTCTTATCAACTCAGACTTATACAGAAAACACATTTGGTTGCAGCATTTATAGAAAATCTTTTGTTGCCTAGAAATTCAATGTAATGATTAAGGTACTTTAACAAATGGAACCCAAAACTTATTAGCCCTAGAATATTCCATACCAATTGCTTTTATGATTTATTTGTAGACTATAGCTTATTTCCTTTATGCTTGACATAAATATTTGAGAGAATATTATCATTTACAAATGTTGTATGCAAAGTAGAGTTCATATATGTCTAAATTTAATGGTGAGTAGTCCTACAATGTCTCTAAATATTTTATTTAAAATAGCTAATTTGGGTCTTAGAAAACTTACTTGCTTGTTTCCTGACTGACCCTGCTATTTATAAGGTGACTTAAAGGGAGGAAAAAAGTAAAATAACACAACACACACACAAACACACACACAGTGACAGAGTCACAAAATGGCTGTCAAGTTATTTTAAAACTCAAGAACCTCTGACACTTGTTTCTACGTCTAATACTCATTTAAATCCTAATTTTGTATAAGCCAGCTGTTTTTAATTTAACAACTGGTTTTAAAACATCCTTTACCCATTTTTGTACAGTTAGCTTATCATGATCTGTATTGTGTTTTTCATCATGAAAATGGAAGATTATGCAAATGGCAGAAACAGTGGTTAGTGGTAGTCATCAGAGTAGTACTAGTAATAACCGTATAAAGTAATATTTTATATTTTTATCTTATTGTTTTGCCCAAATATTTTAGGTCTTGCTTTCTTAAAAGAAATAGTTAAATGAATAAGTCACACAAGATACTGAACATTTCTTGAATAAATAGAAACTAGCAAAAAGTTGTCTTATCACAAATGCTGACTAACTGGTGAAATTTGAATGACAAGAATTTTTTTAGTACTTCCTTCTGAACCTTGCTGACAATGTGGGGTGTGTGTGTGTGTGTGTGTGTGTGTGTGTGTGTGTGTGTGTGTGTGACAAGATACATCTGTGCTATTGTACTATGTGCCTATCTCTTTCCTGGTACCTACCAATTCAATTAGTATCATTAACTCAGAAGACAGCCCATATATTTTCCCCCAAAAGGATTAGGAATGCTTGAGTAATCTTATTAAATGAACCAGGAAGGAAGTTTGAATAGTTATAAGTGTGGAGAGAGGAAAAACATACAATGAAGACAATAAATATTGTCTATAATATGTTTTGGAGGGTTGTGATGAACAAAGAAGGATACCATGAATAATGTTTAACCATTATATTACTCTCTGTTTTTGAAGGACAGTAGTCTGTATCTTAATAGGATAACTCCATTTATATAAAAAATCCTATTTCTATCTCTGAGCATGTGTGTATTGTATGTGTGTCTCTCTGTATATGAATACATGTGTATATATAAATGTAGATAGAAGACTAATGCCAACATGTTACTGATGGTTTCCACTGGAAAGCAGCAATGTGGGGTAATTACGAAAAGGAACTTGGAACACTTCATTCCATATATATTTGCAGTGCATGACTCTTTACAGCATACTATATCACCTATCTGCTGGATTAAAAATGAAAGACACATGCTGAGTCTTTCTTTTTAGGGTACACTCAAATGGTAGTCACAAATATTTTATTTTATAATACAAAGGAGAATGAGTTTACTTCTACTTTCCAGATGGAATTACAAGAGATAATTCATTTGGAAGATAGAAAGAAGCCTGTAAGGTAATATCCAAAGTGAGCCTTTGGTGGTATTTGGCTCATATTTTACCCACATACTCAAAACAAATCCTTACATTTAACAACAACCAGGACAGAAACATCTGTTTTCTTTGCCATTTAGAAAGGGATAATAACATAACTGTTGTCTCCCCGCCCGCCCCGCACCCCCGCCAGGGGCCATGTCTTCAGGTTCTCATAAAGTGTCTATTAAGGATATAAACTGCACAATAGGAAACGCATGTTGCCTGGTCACACAAATAAAATGCATGTAATATTTCAATGTAGTGATTACCTCCCTAAGTAGAGTGATTATATATGCGTAAGGGAGATAGGTATTGAGAAAGGAAGAGTAGGAATGTGTCATGATGCATAAAATATAACTAAGAAGGAATTTTGACCTGTCTGGTGTTATCTGAGTTGGGTCTCCTTGCCCATGCCATTATGGGTATATCAGCAGTAAACTCACTTCCCCTCCCTCCCTCTTCCTCCTCACTGGCTTTGAGACAGTGGTATCAAAGCCTTCTGGAGAGCACATAAAGTCACATAGCTGCAGACTTCTAGGCAGCAACTCACCCGCATGCTGATGTCTCCTGGCTTTGGCAACAACTCTAGCTCAGTCCTCTCCACCATGAGCCTCAGACGCAATGCCACCTCATCCTGTGCCAGTGCCAGCCCGCTTGGTGTCCTATGGGTGTTGCTGTCGCTGTCACTGCTCCTGACTGTGCTGGTTCCCCCTACCATTGGACAATGTAAGAGAAATTCAGGGAAAGGTGAAGCAGCTATGGCTACTTCTGATGCCACCATATCAGGGGACTAAGGGGGAGGTTACCGTGGTGCTCCTGGGGCTGCAGAATACCATGATACTAACAACAGAAGAGATATGCTTAGCAGGCATTTCAATGTGCTGTGCAATCTGCTAGACATGTTACTAAAAGTTTATAGATAATATTTGCAGTGGTCTTATGGGGTAGGTACAATTAGCCTTGATTTACAAATAAAGAGACTGAGGGAAATTATCATGATTACCAATAGTCATATATTCTATCATAGCTGAAAGCGTGGAGTGGTATTTTGAACTACGCTGCATGTGTGTGAAGACGGTCTCTGGAATTCATCTCAGTAACATCAGCAATCTGGAGGTGATCATGCCAGGAGCCCACTGTGCCAACATCGAAGTGATGTAAATATCCTCTTCTGTATTATTGCCTCATTGGGGGATGCCCTCCATCTACACTTCCCACCTACTCTATTTTCTTCAGCCTCACAGGTATGTTCCAATATCAGGCTAGAATACTCACAGATGGTTCTGTTCTTTCTTGCAGAGCCACACTGAAGAATGGGGTGAAAATCTGCCTAGACCCAGAAGCTCCCAGAGTCAAGAAAATGGTCCAGAAAATATTGGAAAATAGTGAATCAGCTGCTTAATCTATTCACTTTCTGCCAAACCTTTTTGCCCTCCAGGAAGGGTAGGATTTTGAAGCCTTGACTTTCTAGGGTTCTTAATTACACAGGATGCCTATCCTTACTGTATGAAAATTTGGATATGTTTTACATTCTGTTTCAAAAATCACATTATATTCTGACAATGCTGGTTAAAAGATGGCAGAAGTTGAAAATAGGCAAGACTAGTTATAACAAAAATTTATAGTTTATTCCCTAATCCCTGGCTAGACATTGTACTATGCTTTGCATTTCTTTACTTGAAAATTTCTTTCCAAATATATTTGTGTTAAGTTCTCTTTATCTCCTTTATTGCTAGGATAGACATGCCCATGATGATTAATAGATTTCAAAATGTTCAATGACATTAGGGATCACACAGAGCCAAGCACAGAACGTTTGTTCAGTAAATGCCTTTTAATATTTTTAAACATTTAGAGTTTTGCAGTGTTTTGGTCCTAGCATGTCAAGTTTCAAAGTGTTCTCTGAAATGTTTTTCTAATGTTTATTTTAGCTTTTAAACCCTAAAATTAATAAAATTGTAGAATGTCAGTCTTGTGAGCAATTGTTATTTACATTCAAGTAAATATTTTTAATGCTAGTAGAACACAAAATACATGACAAAAAAAGCACTAGCATACTCTCTATAAGAAGAAACTCCAGTATTTTCTGCAGCAAACAATAAAAAAAGAAGTAAGAAAAGAAAAAGAAAAGTTTTATTTGATGTTAAATGTTTGACTCTGGCATGTATGTATATATTTGCATTTACTTAATATTTACATGATTACAATTTTTGCATTAGAATTAGGCTTGCAAATAGTACAATAGAAAGCTTAAACTAAACTACTAATTATTCTTTTTTTTTTTTTTTTTTTGCGGTACTGGGGATTGAACTCAGGGGCACTCTACCTCCGAGCTATACCCCCAGCCCTATTTTTTATTCTTTATTTTGAAACCGAGTCTCAGTAAGTTGCGGAGTGCCTCACTAGGTAGCTGAGGCTGGCCGCAAACCCGGATCCTCTGGTCTCAGCCTCCCGAATGCTGGGATTACAAGCGTGAGCCACCACGCCCGGCTAATTATTCTTTTTAAAATCAACATAGCCTTCGTTCATTTCTTAACTCATAAAACTTACACCTATACTATATTACAAAATAATAAACATGAAACCAAATGTTTATTGATGTGTTATTACATATTATCAATTTAACAGACTTTGGAGAAAAGTTTTAATTCCCTTTTTGTGGTTTTTGAATTTTTTTACACTTTAATATTTCACAACATTGCCAACGAAAGTCACCAAGTTGATGATTTGTGCCATTTTCACACAATATATTAGCCAAATTTTATTAATCATTTTCAAGATACCAGGTGCAGTGTTTTGCATGCACTAATTAATACATAAAATAGCACTCCATACATAAGTAGGATACTGTATATACTATGTGGGTCATAGGAGAAGAAATAAGTTCACCTACTTCACCCTATACATGGACTTTGGGAAACATTTACATACTGTGCATGTAGCTCACAAACCTTTCATTATTAAGGATTCCTCTTGTTATCTCCTCACCACCCGAGACTTAATGTATTAAAATGTTTTATGTACAAAATAAATGCACTTATTGAATAACAGTTAACAAAAACATATAAACATGTCATAAAACAGTAAATGAGGATTGCAGTCATTTTCTTTAGTTTTTGCCAATAATTAGAAATAACTCGGGCATTGCTGTCATCTATCTAGTGGTTTCCTGCTGAAAGCTACCAACTCTTAAGATGTGACATAGTGCGTGCAGTATGCTTACACCTCCTAAGATGCATGTGCCTTTTATTGTTGTGTACATGTATTGAATTTATTAAATACAGAGAGAGAGAGTGATTTCATTGCTACTCACTATTACCTGGATCCCTTTACTCTGCAAATATTAAAGTCAGGGCTAAGATTGTACAGAGCCAGTGTGTCACCCATCCCTATTCAAAATCATGGCTTCTATCCATTCCCTCTACTGCTAACCCAGAAGGAGACTCCAGTTTCAGTTCCATAAGTATGTATGAATTACAACATGTTTTGCAACAAACATTATATTAGATGCTGACTTTTGAAAAATATATGTCAAGAGGAATTGCTCTTGAAGATAGCACTATCTAGTTGGAGAGGCTGTCAAGTAGACAATTACAACCATATATGATATATGCTATATAGAGATCTGCTCCAACTGCACAAAGGAACAGACACGGGAAGATGTCAAAGCTTCGTCTTCATCATTTTCAACAATTATTGAGATCGCAGATATAGCTCATTTATATAAAGTGTGCTAAAATAGTGATAAATGTTACAAGACCTCTCACCTCACAGAACTTTCTAGTTAAGGGAAAGAAACCATTTTAAAAACTTAATTACACAGGCACACACACACACACACACACAGACACACACACACACACACACACAGACACAGACACACACACACACACACACACACACACAACCTGTCTGTATAATGTAGGTATGTGCCTGAATGCTTCAGCTGTGAGAAGCAGAAAAAGCAAGGGTGCTACAAGATAGAAAAACAAGGGAACATAATAGATACAGTTGCCAGGGCAGGCTCCTCTAAGGAAGTGTTATTTAAGCTAATGCAAAAACAAAAACAAAACAAAACAAATAAACACCATAAATAGAACTTGGTCAAATGAAAAGGAGAATGGTAGGGAGAATAAAAGAAAGCGAATTCCAGGCCCTAGAATTAAGCTGCATGTTCCTGTAGAAGTCCTCTCCTGCTGAGCAGCTAGTTCCATCCAGTGGACTCCCAAAGCCCCTCACCACTGTTAATCTGCATAGCTGACAGCCTTTAGCTTTGCCTTGGGTGTGTGCTTTGCCCTGATCAAGAGCCAAGTCATTCATTTTCAAGGAAGTGGAAGCAGTTCATGGTGATTTCTTCACTTTTCCTGTGTGGAATTCTGTTGCATAGCTGACACCCCTAAATCCCAGACCCTCTCTGTCCTCCTTCTGAGAGCATGGCTGCTCCCCATCTTGTGCGGCCCATCTCACTCCTTCATTGTTCCTGTGATACAAGGCCCAGCAAACTCTCCTGGTCCTCTCTTCTGGGCTCTAATCCAGGATGGAGCCAAATGAAAAATGACCCAGGCCCTAAATTTTTACAAAAAGAATGCATTCAAATATTACTTTAGTAATTTTTCCAAGAGTGCAGGTAATGAGGTTAACAGACCCTGCTTCCTGCAGTATATTGGATGATGCGTAGTGGAGCCCATGGGGAGGGCTTACATATTCATGTCAAATTCAGAAGACAGTCATTGCTTAGGGACCAAATTCAACTTCTTAGTATTGAAAAAGCAATTACAAACACACCTTTCACCGCACAGTAGCTAAAATCAATAGTAATCAACAAGAATAGAAAGAAACAAGAATGGCACACGTTTATGGGCAGTGTCTGGGAATGTAGTCTGGAGCCTGAAGGAACGAGAAATTGTGTGGATCTCAAAGGTATAGGCTGAGTAAACTGCACCCTGACTACTGAGAACCCCTCTCTCATGCACAAAGAAAACAAGCATCTTACAAGATCCAAGCACTACCGTAAATTTACATGTGTTGGACCTGTGGGTTCTGCTGTCAGCTCTCAGCCAAGGCAGCTGACTCCAGCCTTTTGTTTTGTTTTGTTTTAATCTTGGCTGGCCAGAGCCCAGCTCTTCTTTGCTGAAATGCTTAGCTTCCGCACCCCAGTTCCTCATCCAGCATCCCAGATTTCCGGACTGGACCGACAGTGGGGATAAAAGGCGTGGCGAGCGTCCTTGCAGCCACTGGTCTGTGGAGCCCCTACCCCACTTCCCCGGAACACTGAGATCCTGCAGAAGTCATCGCGACATGAGCCTTGCAGCTGGTTCCCGGGGCTTCGGCCCGCGGTGCGCCTGGCTGCTGCTCTTGGGGCTGTTGCTTCTGCCAGCTGTGGTCCCATTAGTCAGTGGAGAGGCGGGTAAGAGCGGTAGCAAAGCCCGAGGGAGCGGCGGGGGCGGGGAGAGAGTCCGGGAAGCCTGAGGTTGGGGAGGCGTCCTTGACTTAAATGACGCTCCACACACTTTATTGCCTTTGTTGCCTGTGTGGGCCCCGAGCCAAGCGCTGCACGTGCACGGCCCACCTAGTCCATGCACCTTCTTTCTGAGGGAGATGTGGTTTGTAGCTAAAGAAATCGAAGTCAGAAGCAGTTGCAAAGGTCCCTGAGGGGCCTTTGGTCACTCACGAAGTCACCCTCCCTCCCCACCTCTCCACCTCCCCCACCCCCTCAGTTGACCCAGAAGAAGGAGAAGGGGACCTGCACTGCGTGTGTGTGAAGACTACCTCCGGAGTTCACCCCAAGCACTTCACCAGCCTGGAGGTGATCAAGGCCGGGCCCCACTGTGCCACCGCCCAGATGATGTGAGTCCTCGCCCTGCCCAGTCTGTGTCCCGACTCCTCTGCCCATCCCTTCTCTAACCCTGTCTTGAAATCCAGGCACTGAAAGGTGCACCTCTTTTCTTCTCCCTGGCAGAGCTACCCTGAAGAATGGGAGGAAAATTTGCCTAGACCCGCAGGCCCCCCTGTACAAGAAAGTAATCAAGAAACTCTTATCGAGTTAGCTCCTACCTCAGCCTGCATTTTGTTGTATAGGATATCTGTCCTTTCTTTCCTTTTTTTTTTTCCACTTCCAATTTAACTGCAAAATAATCTGATGTTTACATTATCCATCAACCCTTAAATAAATAAAATGAATCAAACTGTCCTGTAGTCAAAAGAGTGCTTCATAAAAGAACCAGAAAAAGGGCTGACACATCATGCTTCCATACAAAAAAACACTTTCGAATTTTTAAGCAAAAAAAAATGTTGAAAGATTTGGTTTAATAAGGACTGTATTTACTTGATGTTCTAAGTTGGCTGATAGATATTTACATATTTATATGATTGCATGACTTTATAGCTACATATTTACTTTTAGAGTTATAATTAGCATTGTTAATAAATAAATAATAGTACTTAAGCATTACTGGCTTCTTTTAAAAAATATTTAAGTAAAGACACCAGACATGGTGCCTATAATCCTAGTACTTGGAGGGCTGAGAAAGGAGGATTGCAGGTTCAAAACCAGCCTCTGTAACTTAGGCACTCAGCGACATAACGAAACCCTGTTTCAAAATTAAAAAAAAAAAAAAAAGAGAGCTCAGTATGTAGCTTCAAGGTAGAATGCCTCAAGGTTCAATCCCCAGTACCAGAAAAAGTGGGAGCAAGTTTAATTAACTAAGTTAATAAAAAAAACCCTGATTTTATCCCCTAAGATGTACACTGAAGTATTACCAGAAAATGAATAAAAATAAAACTAGAATGAACATTTAGTCTTAATCCATTGATCCCTTCAGGGAATTACATTAAAACAGCTTACTTATCCCTAGTTCTTGGAAAATGTTGTTGTTCACAAAACTGAAATATTAAGAATAGTTCTTATATTACCGCCTTCAAAGGATTCCTCATTTAGCAAACCTACTAAATTTGTTCTTAGTATGTTCCACTTACATACTCTTAGTGTTACTCTAGGAATGCAGATGTCTTAAATAGAGGTTTTCCTTCAGCATTCTCAAGTTCAGGAGAGCCTTATTTGCAATCCATTACTCTTCAATGCATTCTCTAACATTGGAGATAGTAACACTGTATATTAAATAGCTGGGGAACTCAGGAAAGGCTCAAGCAAGTATTTTTATTCATACTTGGGGAAATACTACTACACTTTGGGGAGAAAGGAAAATGTTACAATCAGGGCATATCAATTACCTATTGCTTCTGTAACAAATTACCATAAACTCAGTGGCTTATATAATACAAAATTATCTTACAGTCTTAGGTATTAAATTTTTGTCATATTAGGTCACATATTGCTAGGTTCCAATCGTCAGGGCATGGTAATCTGGGGTTGGGCACATTATTCATTCTACCACAAAAGGCAAGAAGACCAAAAGCAGTTGAGGCAGGAGGAAGCTGTAGACCCTTGCCCAGAGCAATTTCACAATTTCAACCTGATGTGACAGTTTGTGCAATGGTAGAATTAAACTCCTAAAAGAAAATTGGGTATGGTACAATTCAGTCTCTTGGGGGGGGGCACCTTAGGATGACTAATTAAAATAGATATAGTTTCTTTTTTTTTTTTTTTTTTTTTTTTTTTTT
>PVLC010013163.1:0-42156 GCA_004027655.1 Graphiurus murinus | reverse complement strand
CATCCCATTGGTTCCATCTCTCAGAAAAACCTAACACGGTGTCTTGCCTAGGCTTGGGGAAAGGTATCCTTGCCAATTAAAGCAGGGATAAGATAAAGAAGAAGCAAATTGAACAGACAAATGGAGTAGCTTTGGATCTAAAACCTCCATGATCATACCTCACCAGCTGAATCTCAGATCTCCTGCCAAGGTGTTGAAAAGCCGCAGATCCCCAAGGCATCTATACTATTTAAGAGCCCCTGAGCTGAGCATTGCCCCCTACCCTCAAGTGATATGAACTTCCCTGGGGCCACCTGACAGAACCAGAATCAAGAGAAAGACCAATCAGACAACTTTGAAGAACTCAAATTTAACCAACTCTGACTAATTATATATATATATAATTATATATATATATATATATATATATATATATAGGGTAAGGGATGATATATATATATATATATATATATATATATATATGTCAGTATATATTTATTCTTTCTCTATTTAAATGTAAAGCTCATGTTAGCATCCCCAAAGACAGGACTGAGATGCTGAATCTCACATTGCCGTTCCCAAAAAGCTATACTGATTAAAATTTCTTTCCTGCTTTCACAATCACTTTTTCTGCCTGTTTTTAGGTGTGAGTGGCTGGACCTGGTTTGTTAGAATTCTTGGAGTCAGGCCTCTGGTCTAGATTAAAAAAAAAAAAAGGCTGCCAGGCTAACACCTTGATTGCAGCCTTGCAGAGGACTATCTGAGCTGTGACTGGTCTTTGGACACTTGACCCTAGAACATTATAATATCATATATCATATATTATATATGTAGCAACATAATAATATACTGACATATATATATATATATATATATATATATATATATATATATATATAGCCTAAGCTGCTAAATTTATAGTAATTCATTCAATAGCAGCAGAAAAAGTAGTAGACTCTCCATTCCATAAACTCTGCATGAGCTCACACTTGTCCTGGTACTCTTCCAATTGTCTAGGTAGCGGTTTGCACTTTTTAGTATGCATTAGTATCACCTGAAGAGCCTGTTAAAATAGACTGAAGAGCCCTTGCCAAGATATTCTATTCATTAGATCTAGGGCAGGGCTCCAGATTTTGTAATTCCAGTTGTTTCCCAAGTGATACTGTTGCTGCAGGTCTAGAGACCAACTTAGGGATCCAATGGGTCACCATGACTACAATTACTTCTTTGCGCTTTAAATGTTCTCAGCAACAAACTCCTATGAGAACATAAGCACCTGATAGAAGCCAGTAGTTGTCTTATTTTGCATTAAAGGATTTTACAAAAATAGGTCTCATTACGAGATATTCATCAGGCTTCATACCTGATTTTCATTAAGATACCTGTTTCTTATTATGCCTGGGGCAAGTGAATGGGTGCTTGTTTCCATGGAGGCACTGATGATTTGTCCCCATATTATAACTTACACTCCCATTTTAGAGTACTGTTTCCATTATGGTGGATTAATTTATAGTAGACATTGTTAAAATGTCCTAGCAATATTTATACTTGAAATTGTTAAAATGCCATAGTCTATATTCTAAGATGGCTCAAAAAATGCAAATTGAATTGATAATTGTGGATCAAGTTTCTAATATCCTTGTTGTTGTGATCTGAACAATTCAAGAGAAACATTTTTTTTTTTCAAAAAAGAATTATACCCACTCATAATAATATCATCTGGGAGCTATGAATTTACTATTCATCTGTATTAGTGTTTGGTTTAATAGCTGGGGTATACACCATAGATCTAAAAGACACTCTATGCATCAAGAGTATAACATACACCTCGTTTTCTTTAGGTTTGATGTCCCAATTTGTTTAAATACAAAAATCGCCACCTTTTGTCTTTATTTTCTACAAAGGATTCTTTTTGTTTTTAGACAGAAATGCCTCTTTCTATTCTGGCAGCTTCCTAGAAAATGCAGAATGGCAAGAACTACATCATTTAATGAATATTCATATCAAAGAGATATTTATAACATTTTTCATGCCATTGCTCCTTTACCCTTCCTCAACACACACTTTGAGAATTACAATGAATTCTTGAAATCCTGAAGGAAATATCTTCAATCTTTGTACTAGGCTTTAAATACATTTTTAAGCAAGAGATATTCAAATTAAAGAGAAATTAGAAACAAGTATTTGTGGAAAGAAATCACATTAGCAAACCCAAGATAAAATAATACAGGAAAGTTGAGATTTAAGTGGTTATTATAATTTGCTAGTAAGAAAGTATAAGAATAATATAAAATAACGCAAAAATGTAAACACTTCTATTTTTTTTTGTCCTTTGTTTACTGGTATGTTCCCTATTTCTAGAATAATATTCAGTACACAGTAGAAGTCCAGAATGTTTATAATTGAATAAATGAATGATTGAATGAATGAATAAGTGTATGTGATGCAGAAAATCAATTTTGATTCTCCCGGTCATAAAAAAAACACACCTATGACCCTGTGATTCCAGAATCAACCATTTGAAATATGGAAATGGTTCTGATTCCAGCACAATGCATTAGGTTCTCTCTCAATATAAAAGAGAAAAATGCAAACCCATGGTGTCCAAATGTCTGCAGAATGGCAAGGGTAAGCCAGATATGTAAATAGCTCACATACAAGGGGATAAGTGAAAAAAGAGGGGTTATATAAGTATTCTAAGGCCACACACTGGTTGAAGAAGCTACAAATGCACTATGTTGGAACATCACTAAAAAGATAAAGGAGAGGACAAGCATTCAGAGCAAAGGTACAGAAATGTCAAAGTTCACAGTGGTTTTATAGAACAGTTATTTGTGGGCTTTAACTTTTTTTTTTCTGTGTGTGTGTGTGTGTGTGTGTGTGTGTGTGTGTGTGTGTGTGTGTGTGTTTGCAATCTTTTCTTTTTTTTGTTTTGTTTTTTTGTGTTTTTTGAGGCTCTGGGGATTGAACCCAGGGGCATTCTACCTCTGAGCTACACCCCCAGCCCTATTTTATTTTTTGTTTTAAAACAGGGTCTCACTAGGTTGCTGAGAGTCTCCCTCTATGCTGAGGCTGTCCTCAACCCTGCAATCCTCCCATCTTTGCCTCCCAAGTACTGGGATTACAAGCATGCACCACCACAGTGGGCTGAGTTTTAACATTTTTAACCTTAATCTGCAGCAAGAAATATACATATAGTCTAACTGAAACAAGTTTTATGGCATAATACCTACCTTTGCTTCTCCTTTAACACATTTTATATTTTCAAATTCATTGTTTTTATTACTGGTCAAGGTGTATAAACCAATTTTAAGATCCATTTGTTTGAAAAACATTGGTTTAGAGGATTGAATAGATGTGGCAAATAGACCACTGAAATGGAAGCACAAACCCAGCTCTCCCAGCACAGTTTCAACTCTTCTCCTATCTGTGTGTTTTGCTGTTGAGCTGCAGGGATTAGGCGGCTATGATCTAGGTTCTTTTCCTACTTAAAACCATTCAGAGTGATAGAATAGATCAGTAGTGAACTTCCTCACTACATCAATTCAAAGTGGGAGAAAAGAAAGTGCCATAGGCCTTTTCTTTGCCCTGGGTATAGTCTGGTCTTACCATTATTCTCTCTAGAGGAGTTTTTGAAAAGTGAAACTATTCTCACTTCTTATATCATCCTAAATTCAATCTATACTTTTGGAATTTACAAGAATAACATTGTCATACTTTAAAAAGTCCAAAGTTTAAATCTCCTTCTATGAATAACAATGTGATTATGCATCTACAATAGTCTTTATTTGAAAACTATTATTGACCACTTTCTAAATACCAGTCTCTGTGTTAGCACTGGAACTTATAAGAGTGATAAAACAAAAATCTAAGTCTTCTGGGGTTTATATTGTATAGAAAACAAACAATATATTTAAATGTGTACAAGCCATTCTTAGGAGCTAACTATTAAGGTGAAAAGTGAAGAAAAAGAGGAAACCATTACAGTGAAATACTAAAAGAAAAAAAAAATGCTTCCAGGTACTGGACATGCATAAGTGAAGACCTGATACAAGAAAGAAATCTGTTATTAGAAAACCAGTATATCTTGAGCCCACTGAGGACCTGGGAACACTGGATGATAGAAGATGGGAAGTTCTTGAAGTTACTAGATTGTTCCAATAACTGGAATGGGAAGTTACAGAACAATAATGCGATTTAATTTGGATTTTTAAAAGCTCATGCTAGCCGGGCATGGTGGCACATGCTTGTAATCCCAGTACTTGGGAGGCTGAGACCAGAGGATCCAGGTTGGTGGCCAGCCTCAGCTACTTAGTGAGATTCTTTGCAACTTCGAGAGACCCTGTTTCAAAATAAAGAATAAAAAATAGTGCTGAAGATATAGCTCGGAAGTAGAATGCCCCTGTGTTCAATCCCCAGTACCGCAAAAAAAAAAAAAAAAAAAAAAAAAGCTCATGCTTGCAGCTATATGGAGTAGAGATTAGACAGGGATATGAGTAAAAGCTGGAGGATCCCTTACAAAACTGATTTCTAGGCAAGAAAAGATAAAGTAATTTACTCGGGTATTGACTGGAGATGGAGAAAAGCAGATAAACACGAGATATATTCAAGAGTTAGAACCAATATAACTACATTTAATTTTTTCTTTAAAGAGGCTACAAAGAAGTGAATTGAAATTTGGGTAAAGTGAACCCAAAGGGAAAAAATATTTTGAAGAAAGAATGGGGGAAGTATACACTAAGTAATGTCCTGGGTCAGCTCGATGCCTTTTTGTGGGTCCTCGGCCTCCATGGAATTTCAACACACACCAGTCAAGGACAAAGGCAGGATTTATTTAGGAAAGTAAGGGACTTGAGGGAGAAGACAGGTGAGAGGAGATCATCAGGGCCAACAGAGTCTTTTCAACCTTTTCAGTCTTTATATAGAATTTCCAAGAAGGGGTGGGCACAGAGGAGGTCTGGACCTCCCCTTCCTCCAGTTTCAATGATGGGTGGTTGCTGGGTGAGGTCTGACTTTTCCCTGATGGATCTCAGGAGTCTCAGGTGGGGCGAAGGGCCAGGAGTTTAAGGGTGTGGGCTCATTGAAGCTTCTGCCTAATACCCAACACACCCTATAGGGTGGAGTTAGAGATTATGAACTCTCCAGATTTTAAAACTATTTTTCCTTTCCCTTCCCAATCTGTCTCTTTTCTGCCTAAAATATTTATTCCTTCTATTCTACCTCATCAGTTACAGCCTAAAAGTAATATTGGTTGTCACATTTACAGTTCAAATCGCCTGTCCTGCTTGAGCCTCTGTTTTCTTACAGAGGACTTGCTTTAAGGATTGAAAAACTATAATTTACCAAACCAAAATACTGAAGCAAAATTTAACTAACATCATTTCTAGATTGAGTGATTTAATTGGTCTGAGGTGGAGCTAGGCATAGGATATTTTTGTATTATTTTTGAGGTACTGGAGATTAAACCCAGGACCTAAACATTCTAGGCAAGTATTCTTTTTTTTTTTTTTCTTCATCTTCCTTCCTTCTCCTCCTCCTCCATCTCCTCCTCCTCCTCCTCTTCCTCTTTCTTCTTCCCTTCTCCTCCTTCCTTTTTTGGTACTGGGGATTGAACCCAAGGGTATTCTGCCTCTGAGCTATATTCACAGTCCTTTTTAATTTTTTTTTTTTAATTTTGAAACAAGTCTAAGTTGTTGAGGCAGGCTGTGAACCCATGATCCCTCAGCCTCCCAAATATTGAGATTACAGGCATGCACCACTAATGAGGTAGAGTAGAAGGAATAAAATTTAGGCAGAAAGGAGACATTGGGAGGAAAAGGGAAAATATAGTTTTAAAATCTGGAGAGTTCTAGCTGACCCCACCCTATAGGGTGTGCTCAAAATCTTAGGAGAAAAGTCTAAGTGGGACACACCTTTTTAATCCCCTGAATCCCAGCCCCCACCTAAGATTCAGGGCCAAGGTCAGATCCATCTTGAAACCTGAGGAGGAGGATCCAACTTTTCCTGTGCCCACCCTCTTTTGGACGACCACCTATACCTGTGTTCCACACTTCTAGGTCAACCCCCTGGGATATAAGGACTAAGGAGGCAAGGACTCTCTCTCTTGCCCTCCTGCTCCATGACTCAGAAGAGCTTCGCTTACCTGTTTCCCCTAGTCCCTTACTTTCCTGAATAAATACCTGTCTTTTGTTCCTGACTGGCACATGTTAAAATTCTTTTTATCAGGGAGGCCAACGACCCACGAGTGGGACCGTGTTATCCCACTACACCACCATGCTTGGTTTTCCAGCACTTTTTAAAATAAGTTTTTATTTTGAGACAGGGTGTTCCTAAATTGCTCAGGCTGACCTTGAATTTGAGATCCTCCCTAAATTGTTCAGGCTAATCTTGAATTTGAGATTCTCCTGCCTTCGCCTCCAGAATAAATGGGATTACAGGCCTGCACCATCATGCCTGGACAAGTTTAGGTAATTTTTTGAAAGTTCCTTCTAATAAGCAGCTAGGATTGAGAGTCTTGAGTTAGAAATACTGCTGAAGATGGTATGTCAATAAACCTATTTTGTTAATGAAAGATTAACAGAATGGGGTGAATACAGTACAGCCATCTGTTAAACTGATATATTTTGTCATATTATTTTTCAAGCTGGTAGAAAATGTTATTTTCATCTTACATATTAAGAACACAGACACTCATACACCTATCACACATTTTAAAATATATTTTATTTCTATTATGATCAACAATGAGGGAAGAGATTAACAGCTGATAGTTGAAGGCAAGGAAGAGGAAGAAGTGGGCTGCCTATCTCGCCCACACACGGGTGCAGTGAGAAGTGATCAAAAGGAATGAATCTTATTTCTGGGAGAAAAATATATAATCGGAATATATAATCGGTTACCAGAATACACTGGCAGTGGGTTTGCCTGTACCATACCAATGCTGCTTTTTAACCGATTAGTCTTCCTCTTTCCCAGATTTGACTCTTGAATGAGCCACAGAATTCAACAGAGCAGGACCCCGAGCCAAGGGACTATGCTCCTGAATAGAGACCAGAAACATAAATCTCCATCCGGAACAAAGTTCTGCCTTGTTGCTGCTGATGAGCAAGAGGACAGTAACTCCATGACCAGACAGCTTCCATTCACTTAATGGACACGAGAATCAGAAACAAGGTTTTGCATTGTTAGGTTTTCACTTTGTCCCATTTACACTTTCTTTTTCCCCTAACTCCACTGAACACAGAGCGGAGGCATGTATAACGCAATTACTAAGTAACTGCGTCTGGAGAGTTTGGAGAGTCCGGAATGTCCGGGGAGGGTGGTAATAAGTGTCCCGTGCCGCCATAATCCAGGGGAGTAAAACAGGTGAATTGAGCTCACAAGACAAAGGTGGGTTTCTTGTCTTAAGTGGGCGTGACTACTTCGCAAAGGGAGTGAAAGCAAAAGAGAAGGGAGGAGAAAAGACAGATGAAACCACAGAATGTGGGCGTGGCGGGTGGGGAAAGACTCGCCCGGACACTAAAGGGGCGGAACCCAAGTGCTCGCGGGGGCGGGGAGGGGTCGGGCGGGCGCGGGGCGGCGACCCGCAGGAAGTGGGAGGGCGAGCGCGCACTACAAATCCCAGAAGCCCCGGGAGCCCGCGCTGCGCCGCGAAACGACCGCCGGGAGCCGCCGCCGCCACCAAGATGTCGCAGACCAAGAAAAGGAAGCTTGAGTCCGGGGGCGGCGGCGAAGGAAGGGACGTAAGTGAGGAGGAAGATGGCGGGGAGCCGGAGACTGCCGTGCTGCCGCGACCCCGGAGGACCAAGCGCGAGCGGGACCAGCTGTACTACGAGTGCTACTCGGACGTGTCTGTCCACGAGGAGATGATCGCAGACCGCGTTCGCACGGACGCCTACCGCCTGGGCATCCTGCGGAACTGGGCAGCGCTGCGAGGCAAGACGGTACTGGACGTGGGCGCGGGCACAGGCATTCTGAGCATCTTCTGTGCCCAGGCCGGGGCCAGGCGCGTGTACGCGGTGGAGGCCAGTGCCATCTGGCAACAGGCCCGGGAGGTGGTGCGGCTCAACGGTCTGGAAGATCGGGTGCACGTCCTGCCGGGCCCGGTGGAGACGGTGGAGTTGCCAGAGCAGGTGGATGCCATCGTGAGCGAGTGGATGGGCTACGGACTTCTGCACGAGTCCATGCTGAGCTCTGTGCTCCACGCGCGGACCAAGTGGCTGAAAGAGGGCGGTCTACTCTTGCCGGCTTCCGCCGAGCTCTTCATAGCCCCAGTCAGCGACCAGATGCTGGAATGGCGCCTAGGCTTCTGGAGCCAGGTGAAGCAGCACTACGGCGTGGACATGAGCTGCCTGGAGAGCTTCGCCACTCGCTGCCTCATGAGTCACTCAGAGATCGTGGTGCAGGGTCTGTCCGGCGAGGACGTGCTGGCCAGGCCTCAGCGCTTTGCTCAACTCGAGCTGGCCCGAGAGGGCCTGGAGCAGGAGCTGGAGGCTGGGGTGGGCGGGCACTTCCGCTGCAGCTGCTATGGCTCTGCGCCCATGCATGGTTTTGCCATTTGGTTCCAAGTGACCTTCCCTGGAGGAGACTCGGAGAAACCCCTGGTGCTGTCCACCTCGCCTTTTCACCCGGCCACTCACTGGAAGCAGGCGCTCCTCTACCTAAATGAGCCAGTGCAAGTAGAGCAAGACACCGAGGTTTCAGGAGAGATCACACTGCTGCCCTCTCGGGACAACCCTCGCCGCCTGCGTGTGCTCCTGCGTTACAAAGTGGGGGACCAGGAGGAAAAGACCAAAGACTTTGCCATGGAAGACTGAGCATTGCCTTTTCTCCCAGACACTTCCCAAGGCATCCTACCCTGTGTGGGAGAGGCTAGAGAGGTTGGAGGAGAAAGGGAGATTCCATGTGCAAGTAGGGGACAGTATCTCTCTTTTCCCCCTTGGTTCCTGGGGAGGGAGAGTGACTTCAACTTCCTTTTGAGGAGATTCTTCAGGCAGTGTTTATTTAAAAAGTGATCACCCCAAGGAGGGATACAGCGTGCTTGTTAATGGGCTTTTAAGCCTCAAAAGCATGTGATACAAAGCACTTGTATTTCCATTTTGTTTCACAGGGAATAAAACATGAAGTTGTCAGTTTCTGATAGGTCAGTGAACAATCCAAACACCCTACCCTTACCTAAATCAGCAGTGAGGGAGAGAAGGATAAAAGGGTTCAGTTGGACTTCAAAAGTTTCCAGTATGACAATCTCTCCAGAGCCATATTTTGTGCCTCTGAATTCCCACATTTCCTAGGTGCCTGTAGGCTTTGGTACTTGTTTCTCATTGTTTTCTAAATAAACCTCACTACTGGTAATGAAAGAAGGGGAGATGAGGAAGTAGTTTAAATAACCCTGTTCTCATTACTCTTACTACTTAGTGCTAAGGTTGAACACATGAATCTGTTAAATAAAGTGGACTTTATATAACTACATCATACCTAAGAAATTCAAAAGGTAATGTTTAGGGGGAAAAAAAGGCTTGAAAGATAGCAAAGTAGCATGGATTTTTAAAATCCTTGTCATTACTTTATGACAACTAAGAAAATATTTCATGTATGTTCCATAATATTTGTGTCATTCTTATGAAACAGGCTGATTGAGGAAGCTTCTCAACTTAACCCAAAGCCTTATGAAGTTTACTAAGTTAAAGTGTAGAAAAGTATATTCGCTTAAACTCATTTGAAGGTATCATAAGACTTGGCCTACTTATATCTAGTGAAAGTTTTTTTTTTTTTTTTTAAATCAGCTCAGCCAAATGTGAAAGTTGTGAATTTGGGGAAATGGCTTAAAATGAAACATGAGTCATGTTATCAAATCCAACTCCCTGATGTTTCCCTCCTTATCTCTATGGCAAATAAAATGTTGGCATTCCCGCTATTTTTATAGATGAAGTAAGTTTTGTGTACTTTCTGTGAGTTATAATGCTCTTGCTTTTTTAATATTGCCAGTTCTTGAGTGTTACAATCCCTTTAGAACACAGCTTTTGGACAATTCAAACTATGCTTAAGGTGTGGTTTTTGCTTTTTAGTAGCTTTTGTATGCTAATAGAAAACAAGTGTGAAAAACTGGTATTTTTAAGCTCCCTAAAATTTATGTATCGTAACTTGAGTTTTCTGCTAATTCATTGCACATTAAAGTATTTGAGTATTAGAACTAATTCACTAAAATTCAGTATTAATAGGAGATACTCCATTATGAAAGAAAACATACATGTACCAAACCATTTTTTTAAACCATTCATTTTATAAGATAACTGAGTATTATCAGTATATTTATAATTGCTGCCTTTTTGATATCAAGATAGTTAACATTGTTACAATTCAAGAAGCTAGACTTGACTTCAGTTAAAGGTAAAATAGTTCCTTATTTGGGGACCATCTTTTTAAAATCAAACATTTATTTAGTCAGAGTTTTAATATGCAGTTGGGTAAATTTCTAGTGGTTTTGATTGTTTAAACTTGCTGTAACAATCCCTTTTTGTGCATTCTCCCAAATTACATATTTCACATATTTTGTAGAGTTCTTACTACCATATAATCACACAAAGGGAACCCCAGTTAACAATTGGGAAACTATAAGAATAAAAGTGGGTTTTATATAATTAATCAAAGTAAATTTCTCATTACTCTTTCCCCAAAGTGAAACAAACTGTAAAAGTACAGCTACTGAAGCAGTTAAGAGGCAGCATAGCTTAGTGGCTGTGGAGCTGGACAGCCCAGGCCTGTGCCTAGGCTCTGCCACTGTCCTTGTGCAGACTACTTAACCTCTTGTTTTCCTTGTAGTACCTCCAATAGAAGCACGAGGAAACAGTGAGTTAATACAGATAACCACATAGTTCCTGCTACATAATAAAATCTCAGGACCTCCTCAGTCTCACAACTACATAAAAGTCATGCAAACCCAGAATAGTTGGATACATACAAAATGTGCTACAGAATAAATATTCAACGTTTTGATTTTTTTACAGGTATTGTTTGACAGCATCAGTATGGCTGTACACGAGGAACAATGTATGACACCAGATGATCCAGAGCAAAACCAAGACCTGTGGAGTGAGGACACTCCCAGAAGGATAGAAGTGTAAGATGTATCGAAATTGAGACACTGTCCTTTCTGTCTGTGTGGACTGGTACTGATTGCTTGGGGCCTTTAGGGCCACAGACAGGAACTACTGGGCCCAAAGGAGACAAAAGCATGGTCAAGTTCTACCTGCTTCTCTCAAACACCTCACATTGATCTAGCACTGTGAAACTTTTCAAATATTGTCACTAATTTATTGGTGAACCAATAAACATTTTTAAAAAGTATACAGTGTAACAATCATTGTAATAAGCAATTAGGACACAACCCAGGAGAACATAAATTTTACCATCAAATAGGTGCTTTCAAACTACTAACTAAAATAAACAACGGACTAAGGACTGGGGTGGTCTTGATGTTAGGTAGGGCTTGTAATTCTCTTCATTTTATGTATTAGGAGAAAAGGTTTACACAGATGTAAACTTTTTACTTACATCATCAGATATTGAAGAATTTTCATAAGGTTACATATGTAATTTTTCACAGTTGGTCTTGAACAATTTTCATTAACCCCAAACAAAAAATTCACTATTTCAGCCAGGCACAGTAGTGCACATTTGTAATCCCAGAATTGGGAGGCTGAATAAAATGGAAGGATCATAGGTTCATGGCCAATACATGGTAACTTAGCCTGACTCTTTCAAAATAAAAAATAAAATAGGACTGGTGGTATAGCTCAGAGGTAAAATGTCCCTGGGTTAAAAAAAAAAATCTCTTTTTCATCCTGCATGCTTCGATTAAGTAAATATAGAATAGCACATACTTTCTGAATAGGTAACAACTCTTTTTCATTTGATGAATGAAGGACACGTCCTTAGTCCTCAAAAACCTCATTGGAGATCTAGGCCTGGATGCACCACCTTCAATATATAGAATCTCAAGGATTACAGATACTAGACATTCAATGAGGCACTCTGATGCCCATTTCCCTAATAAACACTTTTTCTAAGGACTCCCAAAAACAGAATCCTAAATACATCCTGAACATATGGTCTTGGTGCTAGAGAGCAGAGAGGTACCTGATGAATGTAAAGGGGAAGCTGAAAATGGGCAGAAGTAGTTCAAGAAAGTGAATGTGGAAAGCACCTCCAGCAAACAACTGCCTAATGTTTTGCTTAAGGCCAACCCTAACATCTTCACACTTGATACTATCCAATACTGAGGAGGGATGAGTCTTAGGAAGGACTAAGAAAGGTCCCATTCCTCCCACGTGTGCATCCTTTATGCATTCATTCACTTACTGATTTAACAAACACCAACTATGAAACATTTAAATTCTGTGACTAAATCCTACTCTCAACTATTAAACAGTAGGGTATATAAAATTACCTACATCAATAATTTTCATATGTTCCCAAGCCTGGAAAATCTTCTCTTGAAGCAAGATTAAGAAGGCCACCCTCTTATCCTTAAAAATTCTCCCAAGTGCAAAAGTATTACTTACATCATCAGATGGGTTATGAAATACTCTGGAAAAATCCTCTATAATATTAGTTCCAGAAATAATTCTGTATCCTCTAAATAACTGGTGTGTTTCATAATAGTGTATTGGATAGATGACCCTTTTCATGTTGGTGACTAGAAAGCTGAGCCAAGTGTATGCCTCACTTGTGCTTTTTATATTTGGCTCTATTTCCATGCTCTAGTTTTTTTCCTGATTTATTCTCTCTTGTTTGTAATAAGTATTACACATATTGTTGGTATCTATGCAACCTTGTTCTCTTCTAATTTTTTTTGGCATTAAAATATTTTCCTGTGTTCTTGAGTACCTACAGGAGGTCTAATGTTGAGCAGGTTAGAGAAAGGGCCAGAAGACTCTGAGAAATGTCCCTTTTATATCCTAAAAAATGTGGTTATCCCAGATTTTTCATTGGGCAAATAGCTGATCTGTGCCCATCCTTTTAGCCAACTTTACTGAATTTTAGATTTAATAGAATCAAGATTTCTGAATATATGAAAACTGAAACATGCAGACAGTCTTGAGGAAACCTGATGTTTCCCAACTCTTTCTAAGCCCAGAACAGGTCTTGATTAAATCTTAAACATAATCGTAAGGAGAGTTATAGATTTCTAAACTTTTTCCAAACGTGATGATAAGGAAGAATACAGTATAATTAGAGTATTTGTCAAAACATTGTATATTCTTGTAAAAAAAAAAAAAGACAAAAAATCTTGGACCTAATGAAACATTAAGAGGATTTGAATGAAAATCAAGACATGACCAGTAACACTGGAATTATAGACCTTTGGTAAATTCTGATAATTAATAATAACAGTAGGGGAAGACCGGTGAAGATTTCAGTTGTTTGAATAGCTTTAAACACAACAGATACTTAGACACTCCGAATATAGAGAGCTGTAAAGAAAAGAAAAAAAAAAAATCCCTCATTCCTCTCTTTCCTGGCTCCCCCCTGAAGAACAAGAAGAGGTAGAACAACAACAAAAAAAAGGAAGGTGGAGTGGAAGGAAATGGTCTCACCTCTGCACTTTTAAATATGCATCACGGGCATTCCTGAAATGATGTGATACATGTGTTTGTGGAAAGCCTTCACATTCCCCAAAATTGTTCCCTAAAAATAAACTAATGAGAAACAGCTGGGTGAACCATAAAATCATATATAACTCTGCAACTATAAGTACTAACAAAACGATGCTAGTTCTAATAAAAATAGTAACAGTTAAGAAAGATAAATTCCTAATAAACACTACAGTAAATACAAGTAAAGTTTGATGGAAGGAAATAAGAAAGACCTTTACAAACCAAAAAGTTTCACAAAATGTGGGAAAGGCTTACCTAAGTATTTCTAAGACAGAGGGAAGGTGACTGGAGCCAATGGAAGGATCTAGTTTGGGATACATTTCTCTTTGGCTTGTTGCATCCGACTACATCAGTGTAATTTGTATTTAGTGACTGTTACCTGATGGTGTCAAATGAGGATGGGAACAACCACATATGAATCAACCAACTTATATACACTGACATTATTTCTGTACTTAGCAAACGAATTTGAATTGTAGCAGAACATTCTATATTTTGTTCAATTTCCAGAAATTAAAGTGATTTAAAATTCCATTGAAGCCAGGTGTGCACGCTTATAATCCCAGTACTTGGAAGGCGGAGACAGGAGGATCACAGGTTTGAGGATAGCCTCAGCAAGTAATGAGACTCTCATCAACCCAGTGAGATCCTGTTTAAAAAAAAAGTAGGACTGAGGCTGTAAATTGGAGGTAGAATGCCCCTGGGTTCCATTGGGTTTATAGATACTTTCTTTTCAAGGCAAATTTTCTTGACGAGAAATACAATGAAGAGCTATAGAGGCTATAACTATAGTATTAATTTATCTACTTTGTTATTTTTATCCTGAGGAATGTGAATATGAAGGGAACAATACAAATGCTGACCTGTGTAGAGTGGAAGGAAAAGAGCTGAGTTCAGGTGGTAGTTGGACAGATGGGATTGGGGACAATAGCTATTTTTCCAGAGTTACAGGACAACATAAAAATATCTTGGGGCCACAGGACTCTGAAGTTAATGGGAGAGGCACATTAGTGATTAGGATCCCCATGCATATGTTTCACCTGTACCATAATCACCTTACAGTAAAGATATTTTCTGAAATTATGGATTTATAAAATAACTGAGTATTGTGACTGATGACAACTACTGCTTATTTTACTATTTGACATTGTCTTTATCCTCTCTTTTTAGCTTAATTCTAAACTTACTAAACCCGTTTGTGCAAGATCTACATAATCCTCTAAAATGTGTGAACAAAATGATTCAACCCCCATTATTTCAAGCTATATGCAGTGAGGTAATGGGTAATGCAGAGTGGTGTGACTATTAGGCCTTAAAAGAAAAAAAAAAAAAAAAACTTGCAGATTTGCTCTTCTTGCAGGTTCAAGGCCAGCCTCAAGTTTGTAAGGCCCTCCACAAGTTAGTAAGATCTTGTTTCAAAATAAAAAATAAAATAGAGCTGGGGTGTTGCTCAGAGGTAGAATGCCCCTGGGTTCAATTCTCAGCACCAAAAGAAGTATTATATATTTATTACATGTTTTAACATAATTATATACATATTAATTAGCATAAAAAATTTTGACTTTGTTACATATGATTATGGAGAAAGGATTAAGACCCACAAATGGTTAAAATGTTATTTTATGCATTCATTGATATCAGAATTTTAACTAGGAATTTCTGTGAAAATAGTCAACTGTTTATCTTAATGAAAACTTTTTATTCTACCATCATTTATCATCTAGTAAAATTTCAAAAATAGGAAATATTTAAATAGGAATGTATGGTTAAAGGCAGAATTAAAAATAGAGGATTTGGGAAATCCAAAGATTAAATATATAGTCCCTGAATAATTGAGAATTTTCTTTAGTTAGAATAATTAGAAGGGGGGAAAAAAGGAGAGAATGACAGCAATTACAACAAAGGGATTTTAATATGAAATGAAATTAGAAACCACCAGGAAATGTGCTGTTTGTAATAAACATAACTAAATATCAGCTAGTTTTGTTTGAAACCTCAACCAAGGGGATTTTATAGAGCCCAGGCTTTATTATAAGAGGGGTTCACATAATATATTAAGTGACAATATTATGATAAAGCTTCAGAAGGGTTAGGACTTACACAGGAGATAGAATGGCTGAGTTACTCTAGACAGTCAACACAAAACTAAACCCATAAAGCATGTGGTCATTGCACCATCCCCACAAATAGTGATGTTATAAACTTTAAAATGATATATTACTTAGTGGTAATATATGTGATATGGTTGTTAATGGGATATAGTTCTTCATTTTTGATCCATTCCATCTGATTTATTTTATACCAGACGATGATGCATTCATAGGAATATAGCGTGAAAAGAGCATATGCTGAAGCTTTACACCAAATGATACTCCAGTGCCCTCACCACCACTCAGCCTGTAGAATGTATTTTATGCAATAATGGTTTATTATACCAAACCATGCAAAGTTTCATTAAAATCAATGACATATTAACTTTGTTTACTTCGCACGAGTTATACATAAAACTAATATTCCATAAAGAATGGCTTTCATCCCTACGAGGATTCCAAATGTGTTGCAAACTTTCATTTAAGGAAATGTCTCCCTTGTCAGACATGCCACAGCCTGCCTAGGGACAGGCAGGCCTGGTACTAATATAAACATCTCTGTTAATTTGTTTATTAATTATTGAGTGGTTAACATGCTAGATTCACTTTAGGTACCTTATTTTAGTTACTCCTTAAAATAATTCTGTGAAGTAGTTCAACTGTCAATCCTAAGTTGTATATGAGAAAACAAAGTTATGAAGGCATGAATTGCCCACAGCTACCTGGTGAGTAAGTGGCAGTCTGGGAGTCACCCCTTAAAATCTCAGCACCTGCCAGACATGGTACACACACATATAATTCCAGTACTCAGGAAGCTGAGACAGAAAGCTCGCAGCTTCAAAGCCTGTCTCAGCAACTCAGCAAGACCCTCAGCAACTTAGCAAGATCCTGTTTCAAAATACGAAATAAAAATAGACATGGAAGTGTAGCTCAAATGAGAATACCCCTGGGTTCAATTCCTAATACCACAATAAATAAATAAATAAATAAATAAATAAATAAATAAATAAATAAATAATCAATCAATCAATCAATCTGAGCACCTAATCTTCTATACTATATCTATCCTACATGATGCTTAGGCTTTCAAAGTTAAAGTGACATTGATCGTACTCTAAATAGACTAGACACTGTCTTAGGTCAGAATTCCTTAGAACAGATCCTGAAATAAGTGTGCATGTGTGTGTTTATGTGCGCACACATACACTTTTTCGAGATGTTAAAAACAGACCCAGAAAAAACATCTATTGGGTAAATGTGTCTCAATTCCTGAAAAACTATGATGTAATTCCAATACATGTCATGAGATTCCCTAGCCTTTGTTCGCTCATGCTGCCAGCCTGTGTCTATCTAAAATACTCATCTGCTACTCCATGTCAGCCTTTCAGGTCCTGCTTAAATGCTACCTCTAGGTATTCCTAGAGGATCTCACATTCCAATTTTCATGCCTTAATCTTTAGGGCTTTGCCTTTGCCTGATTTCATTTCGTTTTGCTATCCTTTCAGAGAGAGGCACATTTCTTATTTATCTTTGCATACTCTATGTTTGCCTAGCATGTAGTACTTGTTTTTATTCTCTGCACATATTCCATGTTTCTTCATGTTCCTCAGAAGAAACAAGACTATTTTTGTAAGTTTAGTCAGATTTTCTGACTGAGTTGTCAGCTTTCTATCACTATAAGAAATGTCTGAGATAATCAGCTTATAAAGAGTAAAATTTTCTTTGGGCTCACAATTGAAGGTTCAGTCCATGATTGTTTGGTCCCATTGCTTTCAATAAGTTGGCACATCATGATGGGAATGTGTGATAGAACAAAACCACTCATCCCATGGCCACAAGCATAAAAGAGAAAGAGCATCTCCAATGAACTAAAGACATCCTACTAGGCCCCAACTTTTAAAGGTCCCTCTACCTTACAATAGTTCTACCCTGAAAAGCAAGGCTTTAGAACACGGTCCTTTGAGAGAACACTTAAGATCCAAAGTATGACACTGGATTAACTGATTTGACCAAAGGCCTTAGATGAATGTGGCATCCATATATTAATAAATTATATTACTTATAGAAATTCAAACTGTTACATCCCAAGCTGAAGATGGTATATTTTTAATGGAAAAGTAATCTTGAGCCTGAGTTCTGCCTAGCAAAATAATAAAATGCCTAACTATAAAACAAAATTGAACATGTTATTGTTCCTCAGAAAAACCTCAAACAATTTTCAGCAAGTTCTATTGGGAAGAAATTCATCCCAAACTGCAATGCATATGCCAAGTTTTGGTGTAATGTGTTAAAATTGCTTCAGTGTAAGGTTTGCGGTTCATCATATCTAATCTATACATAGGAACTGTGGCATTATTATAAAATGTAATTATTTTCAGAAACTTTAAAATAAAATATTTTTAATTAAGCATTTGCCTCACAATATTTTACCTAAAAGTCACTTCATCTCAGAAAAATTAGGCAATATTTTAACTAGATCTCAACGAAAATGCATTAAATCTATTTTTAAAAATGTTTTATTACTTGCAAGTTTCAGCCTGATGTGATTTTAAAATAGCCAAGTTATAAACCCCAGAAAATTGGAGTTTATAATGGAAATACTGACAGACCCTCAACTTTTAGAAGAATAAATGTGCTGTTGTAATAACATTTGCTGGTGCTCCCTCACTTGGCGTAGCAACATGACTGGGGTGCTAGATGTGGTATTTCAAATACAGATTTAGTTGAATAGTTGCTGAATTATTTTATGATGTTCCTAAATTTTTAGAAAACTCATTTCTTGCTTTGGGAACTCTGGAAGTTGTTTGAAGGAACCAGTATGAAGGCCCTTTCTCCCTCTTTCTACACTTCCTGTCTCAGTTGTCTTACCTCTCCCATGGCTAGTTTTTCCACAAAGCTTTCTAATCTCATGTAAAGCACCCTCCATCACATCGTGGTTCAAGCTAGAAAACTAGATATCCAACTCAACTCTTCACGTTACGTCTTCCTTCACATCTGTTATAGTTTGGGTATAGAACGTCACCCGAAGAGCTCATGTATTAATGTTCAGAGGTGGAATGATTTAATTATGAGGGTTCTAATATTTCAGTGGACGAATCCATTGTAATGGATTTATTGGGAGTTAAGATAGACAGATGGGGTGTGGCTGGAGGAAGCTGGGGGCATGGCCTTGGGGACTACACACTTCTCCATGGACCCCCTTTTCTAGATCTCAGCTTCCAGCCTCCGTGGTGTGACAGCAGAGCCCTTACGCTCTTCTCTCTCTCTGCTTCCTGCTGCCATGTCCTTAGCTCTGCAGATTTCTCCCAGCGTAATTTGGACTGAAACCTCTGAAATCTCCAGAACTGTGAGCAAAAAATCTTTCTTCCTGTAAGTTGCTTTCATCAGGTGTACTGAGTTATAGCAGTGAGAATGCTGACTGAAATAACCTCTGAGCCAATGCAAATGCTGAAGGTTTTACTGCCAATACATACTTTGAAATCATTGATGCCCTTTCATCATCAGTACCTCACCTTAATCTGTGCCACCACAACCTCTGGACAAGCCAATCACAATAGCATCCTGGATTACTTACTACCTTTCCAATGGTCCTACAATAAAACCTAGACCTAAAATAAACCCACCACAATCAATGAGATCTTACCCTTTCTGGCCTCCTCCACATTTCCTCTCTCCCACACCTCATCTTTTTCTGTGCCCTGCATAGGACACTGAAGCCATCCTGGCCTTATTGAAATGCCCAGATTATTCTAAGCTGTTGAGTTCCTTAGGGCTTCCACATATGTTCTTTACTTAGAACACTTCAACCTTGAATACATCTTTCTCTTGATTTAGGCCTAAGCTTAAAAATCATTTCTACAGAGACACAGCCCTATCTACTCAAGTGTATGCATTCCCTCTATGAGTATGTATTAGCAATGTACCTGATTAAATTCATATCATTTTATTTAATATCAATTATTTTTTCTTTCCTGAAAAAAATTCAAACTTTGTGAGGAGAAAAAAACATGTTTATTCTCTCTCAATGCATTTTGTTGTTATTGTTTTTGTTTAGCAAGGTGTTCAGTGAATATTGACTGATTTTAAGAATAAGTGAAAAAAGATAGACTTTTCAACAAATGGTGTTAGAAAAACTGTTCACCCATTTATAGAAAAATGGAACTAAATCCAACCTCTAACTCTGCACATGATGGATAAAAGACCTAGAAATGAAACCACAGATTTTGCAATTACTAGAAGAAGGCCAATATTCCAATATATAGGCACTGGTAGAAACTTCCTCAATAACACCCCTAAAGCTCAGGAAATTAAAATAAGAATTAATACATGGGATGTCATTAAATTAAAAATCTTCTGTGTAGCAAAGCAAGTCATTAAGACTCTATAGAAACTCTACTCCTCTGCTAGAGGACTAATATCTAGAATATACAAAGAATTAAAAAAAACTTAACGCTAACAAAAGAAAAAGAAAAAACAATTAAAAATGGGCAAGTGAACTGAGTAGACACTTCTCAAAAGAAGAATTACAAATGGCTAATAAATATATGAAAAAATGGTCAACATATTTAGCAATCAGGGAAATACAAATAAAAACTTCACTGAGATTTTATCTAACTCCAGTTAGAATGACAATCACTAAGAATACACAATAATAAATGTGATGAGGATGTGGGGAAATAGGCACCTTTATACACTATTGGTGGGATTACAAATTAGTGTAGCTGCTATAGAGAACAGTGTGGAGGTTCCTCAGAAGACTGGAAATGGAATCACCATATGACCCAGCTATACATCTTCTGGGCATCTTTTTAAAGGAATTGAAACCAGAATATTATAGTGATATATGCATGTCTATATTTCTAATCTCACAGTTCACAATAACCAAATTATGAAACCAACCTGGGTGTCCATCTTCAGATGAATAGATTATAATACTATGGTATATATACACATTAGATTTTTACTCAGCTATAAAGAAGAACAAAATTATATCATTTACAGGAAAATGGGTGGAACTAGAAAACATTATGCTACGTGAGATTAGTCTCAGAAAGCAAATGGATGTATATTTTCTTTCATATGGAGAAGTTAAAGAGAAATGGGGCAACAAAAGGGACTTCAGAGAAAGGGAGAGAGACTCCAGTGGAGTGATAGGGGGGTATAGGGGAAGAAAATGGGTGGGGGACAACACTTGATGAATAAAAGAGTTCAAAAAATGCTGTGTGCATATACAAACTTATCAGTACCAATATCAGTAATGTGTATGGAGAAAGGAAGGGAGTAGGGTATGATCTAGAGGAAAACACACAAAATGCTGTGTGCATGTATCTACCTATAATTCTGAACCTCAATCGGATATATAATTGCAATGCACCAATACAAATATATTTTTAAAAGAATAATTGCAGCCAGGCATGGTGGCGCACGTTTGTAATCCCAGCATTTGGGAGGCTGAGACTGGAGGATCCGAGTTCACGGCCAGCCTCTGCTACCTAGTGAGGCACTCCGCAACTTAATGAGACTCTATCTCAAAATAAAGAATAAAAAATAGGGCTGGGAGTGTAGCTCGGAGGTAGAATGTCCCTGAGTTCAATCCCCAGTACCGCAAAAAAAAAAAAAAAAAAAAAAAGAATTGCATGAAATGAGTACCAACTACTAATATTTCTTAGGTATTTTCTGTGTGCCAGGAACCACTGCATATGATTTATAGTCCAAATCCTTTCATCTTTGCAATAATGTACTGAGATAGGTCTCGTTAGCCTCAGTTTACATAAATTGAGGCACAGAGGCTGGGTAGCTGGATAGCTTGTAGAAAAAAAAGTTTATTCAGCTCACAGTTTTGGAGGTCAAATAGTGTAGCCATGCTACATCACAATATGTCAAGTGGCATCATGATGTGAGTATGTGCAAGGGAGAGCGGTCACATCGGGTGACAGGAAGAAGGAGGTTGAGGAGGGATCTTATTTGCTCTTTTTATAACAACTAGCTCTCATGGAAATTAATCCACTTTGTGAGACCAGCATCAATCCTTTTCAAGGACATGATCTGACTCCCTTCCATCAGACCCCCCCCCCTCCTAAAGCATCACTATCTCAATGCTGCCACACTGGTAACTAGCAGGTAAATTTTGGGGGGACACATTCAAACTATAGTACCAATACACATTCATATATATATGAATTTCACAACAAGGTAGGAAGGGAGAACAAAATCAAGATTTAACGAGAGGAAGGGAAGAGAAACAAGATGAACACATCTTGCAACCAGTGCCTTGAAAGGAACTGCAGACATGAGGAAGCTTATAACTGGAAAAGGCAACTTTACAACAGTGGTCTTAGAAGTCCTCTTTTTTTTTATTATTATAATTGGTTCGTTGTAAACATACATCTTTGTTAGGTACAAGCTGATAAAGGCAGATATGCAAATATTTCTCATTTAAACCCTTCCCCAGTTCTCACCCCGCTCCCTCGCCCTCTCTCCTTCTCAAGTTCAGTTTAGTGACTGACCTTGATATATTTGTGAAAGTACAATATGTGCATTAGGGTGATCCCACCCCCTGTCCATCCTCTTCGGGTAAGTCTACTTCTTTGCTTACCAAGGGTCTCTCCTTTTTGTTCTTGAGACCCTCTTATGCCCTATCTTCTCCCTAGCATCTGCATATTAGGGAGAACATATGCTTTTTTGCTCTTTGTGACTGGCTAATCTCACTTAACATAATGTTTTCCAGTTGCATCCATTTCCCGGCAAATAACAGGATTTTGTTCTTCTTTAAGGCTGAGTAAAATTCCATTGTGTATATATCCCATAGTTTTGTAATCCATTCATTTGTCGATGGACATCTTGGCTGCTTCCATAGTTTGGCAATTGTGAATTGTGAAGCTATAAACATAGATACACATGCATCGGTCTGATAGTTTGGTTTCCATTCTTTTGGGTAGATACCCAGAAGTGGTATTGCTGGATGATATGGTATGTTCAATCCTATTCATCTGAGGACCCTCCATACTATTTTCCAAAGTGGTTGCACTAATTTGCAATCCCACCAACAATGTATTAGGGTTCCCACTTCTCCACACCCTCTCCAGCATTTATTGTTGATTGTGTTTTTTATGATTGCCATTCTGATTGGAGTTAGATGAAATCTCAAGGTAGTTTTGATTTGCATCTCTCTGATTGTTAATGATATGGAACATTTCCTCATACATTTATTGACCTTTTGTATTTCTTCCTTTGTGGTGTCTATTTAGATCCTTTGCCCATTTTTTGATTGGGTTATTTTTTTCTTAGCTGTGATTTTCTTGAGTTCTCTGTATATCCTAGATATTAGACCTCTATCAGAAGAGTAGCTGGCAAAAATTTTCTCCCATTCTGTGGGCTCTCTGTTGATATTCATGATAGTTTCCTTTGTTGCACACAAGCTCTTCAGTTTAATGCAGTCCCATGTATTGATCTTCCTTTGAGTTACTTGTGCTTTTGGGGTCTTGTTGAGAAAGTTTTTACCTGTGCCTATGTGTTGTAGTGTTGGTCCTATGCCCTCTTCAAGTAGCTGCAAGGTCTCTGGCCTAACTTCCAGGTCTTTGATCCACCTTGAGTTGACTCTTGTGCAGGGTGAGAAAGTGGGGTTTATTTCCATTTTCCTGCATATGGTTAACCAGTTTTGACAACACCATTTGTTAAAGAGGCTATCTTTTTTCCAGTTTATATTTTTGGCTCCTTTGTCAAAAATCAGTTGACTATAAGCATGTGAGTCTGTTTCTGAGTCTCCATTGGTCTGTGTGTCTGTTTTTATGTGAATACCATGTTGTTTTTATTGCTGTGACTTTGTAGTAGAGTTTGAAGTCAGGTATTGTGATACCTCCTGCATGGTTCTTATTGCTAAGAACTACTTTGGCTATCCTGGGCTTTTTGTTGTTGTTGTTGTTCTACATGAATTGAAGGACTGATTTTTCTATGTCTGTGGGGAGTGACTGTGGTAATTTCATGAGTATTGCATTGACACTGTAGATCAGTTTTGGGAGGATGGCCATTTTGATGATATTTACTCTGCCTATCCAAGAGCATGGTAGATCTATCTTCTAAGATCTTCATGGATTTCTTTCTTCAACTTTTTATGGTTTTCCTTATAAAGGTCTTTTGCCTCCTTGGTTAAGTTTATCCCTAAGTATTTTATTTTTCAGGATGCTATTGTGAGTGGAATTGTTTTCTGGATTTCTTTTTCAGTGGATTTATGGTTGGCATACAGAAAAGCTTCTGATTTATTAAGATTGATTTTATATCCAGACACTTTGCTGAACTTGTTGATCAGGTCTATAAGCTTTTTGGTTGAGTTTGTTGGGTCTTCTAAGTATAGTATCATTTCGTCTGCAAAGGGATAGTTTTAGTTCTTCTTTCCCTATTTTTACCCCGGTGATTTCCTTCTTTTGCCTTGTTGCTCTGGCTAGAGTCTCAAGTACTAAATTGAACAGAAGAGGTGTTAATGGACATCCTTGTCTTGTTCCTGTTTTTAGTGCGAACTCTTGCAGTTTCTCTCCATTTAATATGATGTTGGCTGTGGGCCTATTGTATATTGCCTTTATGATGTTGAGGTACATTCCTTGTATTCTGATTCTCTGAAGTGCTTTTAGCAGGAATGGGTGTTGGATCTTGTCAAATGCTTTTTCAGCATCAATTGAGATGATCATGTGACTTTTGTCTTTAATTCTGTTTATGTGGTGTATTGGATTGTTTTTTGTATGTTGAACCAGCCTTGCATCCCTGGGATGAACCCGACTTGGTCATGGTGTATAATTTTCTTGATGTGGGTTTGAATGCGCATTGCTAGTATCTTGTTTAGCAGTTTTGCATCTAAGTTCATAGGTCTATAGTTTTCTTTTCTTGAGCTGTCTTTATTTGGCTCCAGTATTAATGTGATGTTGGCTTCATAGAATGTGTTTGGGAGGCTTCCGTTTCTTTCTATTTCACAGAATAGTTTGAGGAGCATTGGGATTAGCTCTTCTATAAATGTTTCATAAAATTCACTTGGAAAACCATCTGGCCCTGGGCTTTTGTTTGATGGTAAACTCCTTATTGCTGTTTCTGTCTCTTTGACTGCTATTGGTCAGTTTAAGTTTTCTATATCTTCTTGACTCAATTTAGGAGGATAGATATGTTTAGAAATTTGTCAATTTCTTCTAGATGTTCCATTTTGTTGGAGTATAGTTTTTCAAAATAGTTTCTTATGATTGTCTGTATTTCCATACTGTCAGTGGTAATATCATCTTTTTCATCTCTTATTTTAGTAATTTGGGTTGATTCTCTCTTTTGGTTAGGTTGGCCAATAGTTTGTCTATCTTGTTTAGTTTTTCAAGAAACCAGCTTTTGGTTTTGTTGATTTTCTGTATTATCATTTTATTATCTACTTCATTAATTTCTGCTCTGATTTTCATAATTTCCTGTCTTCTACTAGCTTTGGGGTTTGACTATTCTTGTTTTTCAAGTGCTTTGAGCTGTGTCATTAAGTTATTTATTTGGTGATTTTCTGTTCTTCTTATGTGGGCACTCAGTCCTATACATTTTCCTCTTAGTACTGCCTTCAAAGTGTTCCAGAGGTTTTGATATGTTGTGTCTCTGTTTTCATTGGTTTCTAGGAATTTTTTAATTTCTCCCCTTACTTCTTCAATCCTCATTCAGCAATGTGGTGTTCAGTCTCCATATGTTTACCTGGTTACTTTAGGTCTTTTTAGTTTATTTCTGGTTTCACTCCATTGTGGTCTGAAAAGATGCAGGGAATTATGTTGCACTTTTTGAATTTGCCAGTACTCTCTTTGTGGCCCAGAATGTGGTCTGTTTTGGAGAAGGTTCCATGTGCAACTGAGAAAAATGTGAATTCAGATGTAGTTGGGTGAAAGAGTCTATATGTGTCTAATAGGTCCATTTGGTTTATGGTATTCTTTAGGTCTGAGGCGTCTCTACTGACCTTTTGTTTAGAGGATCTGTCTAGAGATGTGAGAGGAGTATTGAAGTCTCCCAGTATTAATGTATTGGGATCTATGTGTGTCTTTATATCATACAGAATTTGTTTTATGAATGTGGCTGCACCTATGTTTGGGGGATAGATGGTAATAATTGTTATTTACTCTTACTGGATTGTTCCTTTCACTAGTAAAAAATGACCTGTTTTTTCTCTTCTGATAAGCTTAGGCTTGAAGTCTAATTTATCTGATATCATGGTTGCTACTTCTGCTTGTTTTCAGGTTCCATTGGCATGGATTACCTTACTCCAGCCTTTCACCTTTAGTTTGTGGGAATCTTTGCTTGTAAGGTGTGTTTCTTGTAGGCAGCATATAAATGGATTCTGGGTTTTGATCCATTTTGCCACCTTGTGCCTTTTTATTGGGGAATTGAGACCATTTATTTTCAGTGTGATTATTGAGAGATGAGTTTTAATTCCTAACATTCTGAGTTTTGACCTCTGTTTTCAGTGGTGTTTTTTCTTCTTTGCTTATTTCTTTGCTTCCTAGAAATTATTGTTTCTCTGGTTCTGATGTTTACTCATTAGTTCTTCTTTGTAGTTAATCTCTTTGAATATTTTCTCTAGTGCTGGTTTGGAAGACATAAATTCTTTCAGTTTCTGTTTGTCATAGAAGGTTTCTATATCCCCGTCAATTTTGAGAGAGAGTTTTGCTGGGTATGAGAATCTTGGCTGCAAGTTATTTTCTTTCAGAGTTTGGAATATGTTATTCCAGCCCTCCTGGCTTTCATGACTTGACTTGGGAGATCTGGAGTGATTCTAATTGGTTTGCCTCTAAATGTCACTTGGCCTTTTACTTTTGTTGCCTTTTGAATTCTCTCCTTAGCTTCTACATTAGTCAACTTGATTATTATGTGGCGTGGTGAACCTCTTCTTTGGTCTTGTCTGGAGGGAGTTCTATATGTTTCCTGTACCTGTGTGTCAACTTTTCTTTCTATTTTTGGAAAATTCTCTGATATTACTTCTTTGAAAAGATTATTTATTCCATAAGTTTCAACTTCTAATCCTTCTTCTATGCCTATTATTCTTAGGTTAGCTCTTTTAAAATTGGCCCAGATCTCTTCGATGTCCCATTCATACTGTCAAATTTTTTTTTCTAAATTATGTACTATGGATTCATTTTTGGAATGGTCATCTTCTAAGAGTGATATTCTATTTTCCATGTGGTCTAATCTACTGTTTACAGTTTGTATTGATGCCTTCACTTCAGTTATTGCATCGTTCACTTCCTTCAATGTTTCTCTTTGGTTACTGTTCAGGGTGTCAGATTCTTTGTTTATTTGTTCCTTTATTTCTTTCCAACTGTCCCTACACTCTTTCCTAAAATCCTGTATTGTTTCTAGTATTCAAGATCTGAATTGTTCTTCTGGTAATCTCTGCCATTCTGGGTTGGTGAGATCTGTTATTGAGGGGTTGTGGTGGCTCATTGTTTCTTTGCAATTTTCCTTCCCATGGCTCTCCTCTTCTTAAATTTATATCTTTGCTGCTCTTGCAATTTTCTCATCCAATCTCTGCAGTGAGGGTTTAGAGGTGTCTGCTGGTATAGACAGGGACAGGTTGTGTTCAGTGGTAAGGGTTGGGTGAGAAGTCAGAGTGATGAATGCAAGAATAGGGTAAAGTAGAGAGTATGGTCCAGTGGAATAGGAGGTTGAGTGTGTTGAGGTGATATATGTAAAGATTAGAGATGGTAGATATGTCGGGGGATTCTTGTAGTCAATATAGAGTTTTGAGTGTGGTAGTATGAGATGGTCTTGATATGAGACAGGAAAAAAAAAAGGAAAAAGTAAAGAGAGAAGGAAAAGTGTTGAGGAGAGGAATATAGATGGGAGAGAGGGAGGGAAGCTTATAAAAGGGATAAGGAGGGGATTCAACAACCTATGCAAGAAATAACAAAGCAACCAATCATCCAAACAAACATAAATAAATCAAGGCAATACAAAACAAAAACAGATAAAACATAACACCAAAAACAAGAAACAAAAACAAAAACCCTGCTAGTTCGTAAGTACAGAGCTTAAATTTTTGAATGTGTCTCTGGTATTTTATTTTCTCTGTCAGTGCAGGCAGGGGGTTTCACTGATGCTTCTCCTGCTGCAAACTTGTGTCTCTGAGCTCTCCACAGGGCCTGTCTGTGTGTCTCTCTCTACCTTTGCTAGTGGCAGGAGTGTAATCTAAATGTCGGGCATTTTCAGATGCCCTATGTGCACTGTATTCTTCCCCCACTTCTGTTCCTATCTAATCGCTAGAAGGGCAGGTGACTGAGTCTGTCCTTTGTATATGAGCCCCCGCACCCTGGGGGTGCAATCCACCTTACAGATCCCTGCTGCTCTGGCTCCGGTGTGAGGGGTGAGCTGGGTGGCCCCGGCACAGGCTTAAAATGGTTGTTCCAAGTGTTCTTGATCCACCTGATTATGGTGTGGAGTTCCATAGTTGCTTGCTCCACTTCTGGTTGCTGGGGGCGCAGGAGGTCGATGAAGGTTTAGGTGGCTGGCAGAATCTTGTCTGGGAGACGGTGGCTCGCAAAATGGTAGCCACCGGTTCGTGGCACGTGCTGGCTCCCTTGTTCTCCCTGGGTTATGTTCAGCTGCTCTCATTGTGTTGTCTTCTGCCACTTTGCTCCTCTTTCCTTCTGTCAAGAAGCTGCATTTCTGGCTGTTTTGGTTCAAGCTCTGCGGTGCAGTCGATCCCTGTTCTGGCTCTGTAGAGGAGAGCTGGGGTGGTCCCACAGGGGCTTATGCTGGTCATCCCACACGTTCTGGTCACTGTGGATGGTGCCGGGAAGCATTGCCTGGGTAGGATGTAGAGTTCTGGAGTCGCTCACTCCACGCCTGGTCGCTGGGTCTGCAGCACTGTTAGCAGACTCCGGCATCTGTCTGACTGCCATGGCTCCCGGCCCGGCTCCATGGCCCGGCTCCATGGTCCGACGCTGGGCAGCCACGCGGGTGGGGTCGGTCTTTTGCTCTCCCTGGTCAGCTCTCTGGTCTTTCTTTAGTTGTGGTTCAAATTTTGCTTTCTTGTTGCTTTTTTTCCTTCCGTTAAGAAGCTGCTTTTATGGCAAATTTGATTCAATCTCACAGTGCTTGAGTAGGGGTGTTTCACTCAGACGCCATCTTGAATCTCCTCCTCAGAAGTCCTCTTGATAGAAGTAAGCTGCAATCATAAGAAAGAGAAAATACAAATATTCAAAGGTCTAGTTAGTAGAGTTGAATTTCTTGAGGAAGGAACATAACATAAAAGACAGGAACCAGAACACAAACTTGCATTTTTCAGGAACTGACTGAAGGTTTAATATAGAGAATAGTAGAGGGAAATGGGCATATTATACAGGACTTGTATGCTATGGTAAAGAATTTGGATTTTATTTAAAACAAGAAGGAACTATGAAGTCAAGCGTGGTAGTATACACCTATAATCCCAGTACTTGGAAGGCTGAGCTAGGAAGATTGCAGGTTTGAGGATAGCTTCAGCAACTTAGTGAGGCCCTCTGCAACTTAGTGAGATTGTTTCAAAATAAATATAAAAAAAATAGGGCTGGGGGTGTAGCTCAGAGATAGAATGCCCCTGTGTCAAATACCCACTACCACACACACTATATATATATAATATATATATATATGGTGTATATATACCCATTACCACACTATATATATAGTATATATATAGTGTATATATATAGCCTAATATATACATAGTATAGTATATATATGGTATATATATATGGTGTATATATACCCATTACCACACTATATATATAGTATATATATAGTGTATATATATAGCCTAATATATACATAGTATAGTATATATATGGTATATATATATGGTGTATATATACCCATTACCACACTATATATATAGTATATATATAGTGTATATATATATAGTATAGTATATAGTATAGTATATATATGGTATATATATGTATATATATATGGTATATATACACATACACATGGAAAAATGTCAGTGTAGGAGAGTAATAATGTGATTTACATTTTTCCCCTAAAGACCAACCTGGATTTAATGTTAATAACAGATTCGAAATGAATAACAATAGAAGCAAGGATGTCAGCTAAGAAACTGTGGCATGGAAAATGATCACACTCATAGAAGCAGATAATTAATACTGGTTACTAGGGCTTCAGGGGAGAAGGAATTGTAGAGTGTAAATCAAAGGGTATATAGCTTTCACTTATGAAGGATGAATAAATCACAGGTATTTACTGTAGAACATTGTGAATGTACTTGACAGTATATATCATATACTTAAAGATTTGTTAATAGGGTAAATCATATGTTAAAATTTCTTATCCAAAATAAAGAGGAAAGAAAGAAATTAATTAATTAATTAATTTATTTATTTTTTGCAGTACTGGGGATTGAACCCAGGAGCATTCTACCTCAGAGCTACACCTCCAGTCCTATTTTTTGTTCTTTATTTTGCAACAAGCTCTCACTAAGTTGCGGAGAGCCTCACTATGTAGCTGAGGCTGGCCAGGAACCCGGATCCTCTAGTCTCAGCTTCCCAAGTACTGGGATTACAAGCGTGCACCAACATGCCCAGCTCAAGAAAGAAATTTTAAGAGGTAATGATTAAGTTTAGGTCACTGTATACAGTGATAGTTTCACAGATGTATCTCATCTTCCCATGTATTAAATGTATACATTAAATATATATCTATTTTATGTCAATCATAACTCGGTTTTAAAAAGAAATAAGTCAAATACATAAAATCCATGAAACATACTATAAAAATTGTAAAGCACAAACAAATTTACCATTATTGGAATTTGCCAGGTCATTGCCTCATTTTTCTGCAATTGAAAATTAAAGGAGAGAAAATAGCATTTGTTTTGCCTTTTCTTTATAAGATGCATTCCAGGTAACAAATCACTGAGTAAGGACAGTTCAAATTTATAGAATTACAGCAAATAAATAAGCAGATAAAAGAAAATTTGAAAATAACATATGGGTTTTTTTTTAAAAAAATACTTCAGGAGAGAAAGGGAGAAGAGAAAGATCAACAGAACACCAAGAGTTGAATTATGTATATATGTTGCTTTTTCTGTACTATTTTCTATATCTTGTATGTACTTAAAATTTTCCTCTGAGAAAAAAATAGTGGTAGAAAGAAGGAGAAATACACAGATTTGAGGTATATTTAAAAATGTATATGAGTTGAAGGAGGTAGTAAAAAAGAAAAGGAGAATCAGTGGTAATTCCTTTTTTTTTTTTTTAATTTGAGCAATTGAGTAGATAAGGTAGCATTTACAGAGTTAGTTTAGACTTCAGATAGCAGGTTTGAGAATGGATTAAAAACCTAGCTTCAGGCAAGGTTTGTAGGGCACATCTATAATTCCAATATTTGGGAGCTGAGACACAAAGATTGCAAGTTTGAGGTCAGCTTCAGCAACTTAGCAAGGCTCTCAACAACTTAATGAGACCCTGTTTCCAAATAAAAAATAAAATATGTGGAGGGGTGTAGGTCAGAGGTAGAATGCCCCCTAGGTTCAATCCCTAGTACCACAAAAAAAATACATTTTCAAACATTAAGGTCTGTATTAATTATCTATTGATACTGAAAAAAATAACCACATACTTAAATTAATACCTCAAAAACAAAGAAATGTATCATCTTGCAGTGCTAAAAGTTAGAAGTCCAAAATCAGTCTCATTATACTGAAGTCAAGATATCAGAAGGGCTAGCTTCTTATGAGGTTCTAAGAGAGAATCTGTTCCCTTTCACTTTCCAGTTGTCATTATTCCTTGTCTTATAACCTCACATCACCTCCTCCCCCCATGGTCATGTTCCTTTCTCTGACTTTGGTCTTCTTGTCCCCCTCTTTAAAGGATTGCTTTGATTATATTGAACCTACCAGGATAATCCTAGATAATCCCCGTATCTCAAGACCTTTCACTTAATCACACCCACAAAGTCTCTTCTTCCATGTAAGGTAACGCTTTCACAAGTTCTGAGGATTTAGGCTATATATAGGCTTCTTTGTTAGGGGTGCGGGAGCATTATTCACCTACCTGAAGGCCTAATATGTTTGAAATGCCTATTAGGTGCCCAAGAGAAGATCAAGTGGATAGTTAGATATGAGTCTAGGAGTCAGAAGATAATTGAGAAACTAACTTGGAGAGTCATCAACATGTAGCTATAGCTTAAAACCAAGCAATAGTTGGCACAAGAAATTCCAAATTTTGAGGAGGGTCATCCCAAGTAACTTGAGAGCAAAGGGTTCGGAACACTAGGCAAGTGCCTGCCTGGAAAGCCAAGAGAGTAGCCCATCCTCGTAGCATGTGGAACTATGTGACACGGGGCTGAGGTTGAGCAAGAGGAAAAAGTATCCATTTTATTTGGCATCATAAATAAAGTTAGTAATTTTAGCGAGAGTAGTTCCAAACTAACTCAAGTGAGCCCAGGAGTGAAATGGACCCAGTGAAGATGGTGCATTTGCCAGACACTGTCCTGAAGAGACAGGAATTGGTGCAACGGCAGCCAAAGATTTGAGTCAAGGAAGAGCTGTCTTTCTTTTCTCAAGAGAAGAGATAACATAATATCGTTTTTTGACACATATTATCTACTAGAAAGAGAAAGATTGATAGTGAAAGGAAGGAAGTCCTTGACAAGGGAGCAAAGGGGTTCCATAGCATAAGGGAGTCTTCCACAGGAGCAGAGCACTTCCCTAGGAGTAAGGAGAAGAAAGCAGGGAAGATAGGCTCAAGTGGAGACTCACAGGCCAGTTGGTGAGGCTGTCAGAAGGGGCATCCCCATTGATAGCTCTATTTTAGGGGGAGGGAAGACTGGGGTTGATTGAACCCAAGGGCATTGTACCTTCAAGCTACACCCCTCCTCAGCCTTTTTTGTCTTTTATGTTTTTTGAAATAGGGTCTCACTAAGTTGCTGAAGTTGGTCTTGAATCTGCAATCCTCCTATCTCAGCGTCCCAATTACTGGGAGTACAGCTTGCATCATCATCCCAACATAGCTCTATTTTCTTAGTAATGAAAGCTGTCAGTGGAATTAGGGAGACAGTTAGTGAGGGAAGGTTTGAGAAGAACTATTCTAATAAAGGGGATACTGTAAAAATCTCTTTCAAAGGCCAGTTTGCTCTTGCCAAAAAAAAAAAAAAAAAAAAAGGAAAATGAATTGGAGGGGTGAGAGAAAGCCTTCTGCTTTTGATGAAGTGGATTTGGGAGGCCAGTTTCATATATATGATATTTATAAACAAATTATTTTGAGGAACTGATTAAATTGTGATAGATAAGGGGAGCTAATTGACTAGAAGAGATTATTTCCTCCACGTTAATGTAACAGGCGTGTTGTCAACTGTCTGAAATTCACCAGGCAGAAATGGTTTAGATATTCATCTTTTAATGAATTGTTACATAGAAGACTTAAAAGTATGCGAAAATGCTAGACTCTCTTTGTCGTCCTAGACTGAGCCTTTGACATCCCAGTGCCCCATGAAAACAGGTGCTTTGTCCCAATTACTATAGAGCCATCATTTCAGCAACCTTGCTTCCTAGCCAGGACAATATTTTACCCATCCTTTCCCAAGCCATAAGCAGATGATATCCCTGTCTCTAAAAGCTCAAGACTGCCAAGATTCAAATTTTTTTCTGCCTACACAAACACCAAAAGGACAAAAAATGTTATTGTTTCTAAGCCTAATCCTGAAAGTATATGGATTTAGGATTGTGCTTGCCAGCAATGAAGAGTTAGTGTGCTTAAATTCTTTTTTGAGGAATATAAACTTTCTGTAGTGTCTTTTAGTGTTGGAGCTCAAGGGAAAAAACTACAATTTATCCTAGAAGGGATGTGTGTCTCAATCAATTCCTTTTTAAAGGAATGAGAAGTATGAAATTATTATCTTAGGGGAAAAGTTACTTTACCGGGAAAGCAGGACTTAATTGATTGTTAAATTCAAATAACTACAGTTTTAGTTTTTCAAGAAACATTTTGATTGCTTTGATTAGCTTCACAGAAATAATCTGGGTTCTTGATTTAACCCAGGAAATAACTTAATCAAATAGTATTAGTAAACTATCCCCTAAGGCATAGAGAGGCTTTCTGTAAGTGGTTAATATCATCAATGACAGGTTGATTTTTTACTAATTTTGTTTTAATTGGATAACACCTGGTTGTATCTCTAAATTCTCAGTGTGCTCTACTGTAGTTGCCTGTGAACCATGAAAAAAAAATAACATTAATATTTTGCTTCTGAATAATGCAACGCTTTTTTACGAATTAAAAAAAATGTATTCTTACAACCTTTCCATTAGAGGAAGTGAAGTTTATTATTTCAATATTTCTGAAATAGAAATTAAAGCACAGACATTAAAAAATACTATCCCTAAATCTATTGGGTTTCTTTGACTTATTGTTTAATTCTTTTGCTGTATTTTTTTAATTTAGTATTTCTGCCACAAAATTCATGTTATAAACAGGAAACTGTAAACTAAATGAACATTTAGGAGATCATCAAAATGAGGTTCCATTGCTACCTATTCTATCTCCCAAATTTACTTCCCATAAGACTTAATTTAACAAACTTGGATTGAAGATATACTGTGCATAAGGCATCTAGAACTGTGTAAGAAAGCAAAACATCAATTAATGATCTTTTGAAATAGACACAGATCTAAAAATTAGGTTCATTCAGAAGTCATTGTTTTGTTTTGCTTTAGTGCTATAGATGGAACCCTGGGTCACTCTACCTCTGAGCTATTCCCATCCCTTTTGTTTTTTATTTTAAAACAGTCTCACTAAGTTGCTGAGAGTCTCACTAAGTTGCTGAGGCTGGCCATGAACCTGTGATTCTCCTGTCTCAGCTTCCTAAGTACTGGGATTATAGGTGTTTGCCACCATACCTAGCTCAGTAGTCATTGTCAGGTTTGTTTTTATTTTTTTTCTCTAATTAACAGTGACAGGTCACTTTCTATGTTGATGCTGTTAGACTGAACAGTTTTTGTTGCTATTCCTGTTACTGATGTTGTTATTTTGCTAGTGATAATGATGAATTTCTAGATCATTATTTTTCAAGGCAATAGATGAAATTATTCAAATCTCTCATCCAATTCAAACAAAACAACACAAAAACATGAACAACTTAAACTACATGTTTTGTACTCGGCCTAAATTGGATAATCAGCAGGCATTACTATTACAGTGTAGGGTCATCCACGTATACCAGCTGATAGTGCTAGTTTGGTTTGGATAAGTTCACTGATGGTGGCTGAATGACAGTTGATGCTTATTCTTATTCTATTCTTGTATGTCCCTAATTATTTAGCATAGATTCTTAGATGTTCTTGATACTCAATACATATTGATTGATTAGAAGTTATTTCATTCTAATACTTCTGAATTACATAAGAATTAAATAAAAGAGAATACTTTGGATGATTGAGTGGGCAATCAAACCATTTAAAGACCCAACAGAAATTGGAAGTAATTTTCTGGATAAGAAAATCAAAATAAAAGGAAGGAAGGAAGGAAGGAAGGAAGGAAGGAAGGAAGGAAGGAAGGGAGGGAAGGAAGAATGGCAGGAAGGCACTGGTGACTTTGAGAGAAAGCAGTCTTGAAATGTCACAGAGGGTTGTATATTTGAAAACAAACCTACAATGTGAACTCCAATGCAGAAAATTGGTGCTTGCCAGAAATCAAAAATAGCAAGATCGGTGTTGAGTACCAGAAAAATACAATTGGTGACAATAAATAGAAAGGACAACAGTCCAAGGGGGACAGCAGGGAGTGTCAGTCTACTAGTCATTCCAGTGATTCTCAGCATTCATTAGAATTCCAGCAAAGACCTAAAACAGCCCAGAAGCAAATTCAATCAAAGGGGAAACAATATAGCATCAAAGTATAGGTTTCACATGCCAAGGCTGCCCAGGTATTTTGAGTCTACAAAATATTGAACTACTGGGTTTTTTTGTTTGGGGGTTTTTGTTTATTTGTTGGTGTGTGTGTGTGTACGCACATGCATGCATGCTTGGGGATTGAAACCAGGGGCTATCTACCTCCAAGCTACACCCGGAGCCCTTTTAATTTGTTTGTTTATTTTTAAATTCTGAAACAGGATCTCACTGGGGTGCTGAAAGTCTGGCTAAATTTCTGAGGCTGTCTTCAAGCCTGCAATCCTCCTGTCTCAGCCTCCCCAGTACTGGGATTAGAGGTTTGTATCATCAGTCCTGGCTAAACTACTGGTTTTTAATAAAAAATATTTTTATTGTTTTGAATTCTTACTGTATACCAAGCATAGCACTAAATACTTAGGGCCAAGAATAAAACGGTGAAAAAACACACCAGGTTCCTGCCTTGCTGGGCAGCAGATTCTTTGAAAAGGGATCAGTGTGGGCACATCTCTGGGTCCTCTACAAACTCTGTGTTCAAATGACACTACGTTAAAGAAGGCTTCTCAGGCCACACATTAAAATAGTGCCTCATTCAGTTGCCTGGAAGTATATTATCTACAATAGCAATTTATTTATTGTTTGCTTCCCAACCAGAACATACTTGTCTGGCTTACCAATAATAGCAAGGTCTCAATAAATATCTGTTGAATGAATGCATGCATAAGTAAAGAACTATGCTTTTTTTTTTTTTTTTGGTGGATACTATAATCAGCTTTGGAAGAAAAATTCATATAATTTATTTTTGTCTATTTGTCTAATTATCATAGGACAAATTCTTAGAAGTGTAACTCTTAAGTGTATATACTTTTAAAGACTTGATAGAATCCCAAGTTTTCATTCTGAAAGGAAATTAAAATTTATATCCCTCCAGAATCTTGTAGAAGAATCTTGTTTTTTTTTTCTATAACTTCCCATAAAAGGAAATTATTAATCTTGATAACTTGTACCAACTTTATCAGTAGAAAAATATTTGCAGTGATATTTCATTTTGAATTTATTTAATACTAGGTGAGTTAGAGTTAGACTATTTTCATACCAATACTAACATTTATTCTTTTACGAATTATCAGGATTATTTGGCTTATCCTACTGTTTTTGATTTGGGGATTTTACTCTTTGATTTTGAGAGTTGCTTTTTCACTGATTTGTAGGAGTTCTTTATATATTAGCAATATCAACCCTTTGTCACAAATTTTGAAAAATATTTAACCACTTTGTTATTTGTACCTTCTTCACTATGGAGTTTGGCAGTCAAACTTCAAACTTATGTTGTCCAAAATTGTCCTCAAGGATTTCTACCTGTGGTGGATTAAAACTTGCCAGAAATCCTTTGCAGCTTCTCTAATCAACAAATGGAATATACTTTAGAGCCCTTGAAACTGGCAGATCTTATGACCTGCTATGACATAGGACAAAGCAGAAGTGACGATGTGCACCTTTGAGCAAAGTCTCAAAGTCCTTGTAGTTTCTGCTTTTGCCTCTTTGAAACTCTGACACTAAAATCCAAAGAAGCCCATTCTATCCACCATGGAGATGAAAGACCATCCTAGTTTCCTCACTGAACTCAGCCACCTTTTGACCTATGATCATACTATAGCCATGTGAGCAAGCCCACTCAAAAAAGCATAAGGGGCCAGGCGTGGTGGTGCACGCTTGTAATCCCAGCATTCGGGAGGCTGAGACCTGAGGATCCGGGTTCGCGGCCAGCATCAGCTACCTAGTGAGGCACTCCGCAACTTAGGGAGACTCGGTTTCAAAATAAAGAATAAAAAATAGGGCTGGGGGTGTAGCTCGGGGGTAGAACGCCCCTGAGTTTGATCCCCAGTACTGCAAAAAAAAAAAAAAAAAGCATAAGGTTCACCCAGCCAATCTAGTCACAAGAAATAACGAATGATTGTTTAAATGCACTAAATGTGGTTTGTCACTCAGAGTAGATAACTGATATGATGGCTTTGGTTTATACTCATAGTTTGTTCCCAACATAGAATTATAGTCATATGTACCTAATTTTTTAGTAAATTTATGATTTCTTTTTTACATTCATATTTTCAAGTGAAAATTAACTTTTGTTGTGAGATAGGATTTCAGGATAACTGTGTTTTCCAAATAACTACAAGCATCCCCAAATCATATGTTGAATAACTTATATTTATTTCACCCTTTTTAATGCCCTTCTGTCATACCAAAACTCCCCAAATTTGGATCTATTTAGTAACTCTTAAGACTTTTTACTGATTGATTTATTCATTCCTGTTTGAGTGTCATGCTTTTAATAAGTGCAGCTTTAGAATATATTTTAGCAGATCTGATAGTTGCAGACATTCACTGTGACTGATCTGGGTGGCTCTTTATTCCTTCTCATTCTACAACAGTGTTCAAAATCAATGGCCTCTCTGTTTTATTTGCTTCAAACATACATCAGCTTTCAAATACTGTCTTCTTAAATTCAAATAGTTAAGAATCAGAAGATTTAACTTAAAACCTGGAGTTTTCATTTCTCTTGTAAACTTTGATAATCTGGGAATACTGGGCTAGAATTCCTCGTGATGGAAGTTAGGTGGAGCTGAACAGCAGACATCTCTATCTCCAGACCAGACTTCTTTTATAAGCTGCAAGCCATATTTACAACAGCTAGCTGACATTTCCTTGCCCACAGAAATTGCTTTTCTGGTATCTACTGTTGCAAAGAAAAAGTCTGAGGACGAACTATTTTTTTTTTTTTCACTTTTTGCAAGTCACCTGCTTCTTTTTCTTGAATGTTCACAAGAATTTTTCTTTGTATAGCCTACCTCTTAAGCACTAAATCTTACGATATACAACTTTTCTTCCCCCACAGTTGCTAACATTTATTGAATACATAGCCTGTGCTAAGCACTTACATATTTACAAGAACTCTTAAGAGCTATTTACCATGACATACAACTCTTAATGAAAAGATATCTCTGTCCTTCTCCAATTTGATCCCTACTTCCCAACCTCTTTCCAAAAAGGAAATAATTGAGAATTTTCAAGACCTATTTAATTTACTCCCTAAACACTAACTTGCTGCCTTTAGAAAAATTATTTTATGTGAATTGCAACATTTGTTTTCAATTTTGTTCCTTAGTATAGTATAGTATCAATCTATACTATTTCTAAGAGATATTTCTATAGTATTAATCTATGCTATTTCTAAGAGATATTCCATAAAATTTGTGGTATAAGTTTGAAACTATAACTTAGTTCCAAATGTATTGACTATTTTGTTTATTTTGGTAGATTTTAGTACGAACAGGGTTATTTATTTTGGCAGATCTTAGTAAGAGCTGTAGTTATAAGCTTTCGCTTATTTTACATCTTTCCTCACTTAATGTTTTATATATGTGCTTTATTATATGTGTGGTTCATTAAATATCTGTTATGTTCTAGATACAGAATGTCCCCTAGAATAGCTCACACATTGACAAAAAATGGGCAGAGGTGAAACAATTAAATCAGGAGGATTCTAATCTCACCAGTGGATAAACCCATGTTGAATTAATAATTTGGATTTGTCTGGGTGTGGTGACACATGCCTGCGATCCCAGTACTTGGGAGGCTGAGACAAGAGGATCGCAGGTTTGATGCCAGCCTCAGCAACTTGGTGAAGCCCTCTGTAACTTAGCAAGACCCTGTTTCAAAATAAAATAGGGCTGGAAGTACAGCTCAGAGGTAGAATGCCCCTGTGTTAAATCCTAATAATAATAATAATAATAATAATAATAATGATAATAATAATAATTTGGATTTATCTGGTGGTAAGGTATATAGGTAGGGTGTGGCTGGAGAAGGTAGGTCACTGGGGGTGTGGCCTCGGGAAATATACATATATATATATGAGTCTATATATATATATAGTGAAAGTAATATGTATGTGTGTGTGTGTGTGTATATATATATATATATATATATATATATATATATATATATATATATATATAGAGAGAGAGAGAGAGAGAGAGAGAGAGAGAGAGAGTCATCCCCTCCTCTCTCTTCCTTCTCTCTCTCTCACTCTGCTCCCCATGCCATTCCCTGAACTCTTCAGACATGACCCAGCCTAACATGGTCTGAAAACTATGAAATCTCCAGAACTGTGAACAAATAAATCTTTCTTCTTCTAAATTCTTGTCATCAGGTATTTGGGGTCATGGCAGTGAGAATGCTGATTGAAAAAAATATTTTAATGTACCTTTGTGATAATCAGACTTTCTTTTATCCTTCAGGTATTCCCCTTTTAAGGATAAGGTACACACCACCTGTTGACATTCAGTGAATCTGATTAATAGGAGAATTTGAGAACAATTTATTGATGGAGTTGCTACATGACTACTTGGCTAGTGTTCTTTGTTATTAACCTTAGGTATGTTGCCCCTTTCCTTCTCTCTTAATCTACAGATTAGCAAATAGTGTTCTTTGAATCTTGTATTCACTCTTTACATCCTAAAAACTCACTTAACTTTTTTCCAAGTAGGTAGAGTGATTTCTCTAAGATAATTGAAAGACAATTTTGCCAACGATCATATTTATAAAAGTATGTTGTGTGGCACATTTCAATTACTGGAAAGGAAGATCCATCCTTTGGTGAGCCATCTGTTTGTTTACTGTTAATGTGAACTGACTGGAACCATAGCTATTTTAATCCAGCATTACCACAACATATTACAGGAACTGCATATGCTGGAAAAAAAAAATACTGGCCAGTAAAACATATTGATGAATTGTTATTGACAGCTTTTGTTCAGGCATGCATTTGCAGAAACTCATCCATATTTTTGCAACAGGCATTCCTCTCACAAGTCTGTAGAGATCACAGCATGCACACAGTATAAGCTCAGAAAAAAACATGAAATGAATGTTCAAGTATTACTCACTATTCACAGGTAACGTAGAAAAATTAGATCTATATTTTGATACAAACATATAGACATGAGGAATGCATACTTCTGTGAAAATCTTTTGCTTTGAGTTCTATAATGTTATTTGTTGAGTTGCTTACTTTATTTAGTTTCTTTTTTCCAAAGGAATAGAGAAAAGTAACTGTATTTTTTCTAGAATATTTACTACATATCTGAGCCTTTATGTTTTTTCAGTCTGATTTCAGTTTTTGGAGTGAGTAACTGCACAAATAATAGAATGTTTGCTAACCATACATTTTTCACTTACCAGCAAGGCCTTGAAATGTCCTAAATTTATTTCATATATCTGTACTCAGGGATTCTTAATGGCAGAACTTGGCACAGCGGAGGTTGAATCATTAATTTGACCTCTACATAATATAATTATATCCTAATCAACTGAAGTATTTTTTTAGTTTCTATTAATAAATCTGCTAATGGCTCAACTTTATTCACCATATTTTTGCAAAATAACCAACTTTTTTTTTAAAAAAAATCTATAATTGTGCTTATGACTCTCTTTGTCCTGAAAAAGAATTCACTCCTCTTTCAAGCTCCCTGAAAAATATTTCTCTTTCAAAAGAAAAAACAAGCAGGGCATGGTGGCACAGTTTGTAATCCCAGTACTTGGGAGGCTGAGACAGGAGGTTTGCGTGTTCAAGCGCAACCTCAGTAAATAATGAATCTTATCAACCTAGCAAGACCCTGTTTCAAAATAAATAAAATAAAATAAAATAGGTCTGGGGGTGTAGCTTGGAGGTAGAATGCCCCTGAGTTCAATCCCAAGTGAGAGAGAAAGAAAGAAAAGAAAAAGCTGGCCGTGGTGGCGCACGCTTGTACTCCCAGCATTTGGGAGGCTGAGACTCGAGGATCCGGGTTTGCGTGGCCAGCCTCAGCCACCTAGTGAAGCCCTCCGCAACTTAGTGAGACCTTGTTTCAAAATAAAGAATAAAAAATAGGGCTGGGGGTATAACTCAGAAGGCTGGGGGTATAGCCTTGAGTTCAAACCGGAAAAAAAAAAAAAAAGAGAAAAGAAAAGGAACAAAAACAAATCCTGCAACGATTCTGCCTAAAATAGTTCCAGTTGAGGACTTCTACATTTTGGGATTGCAGGTATTCTGTGGCTGTGTGTTTATACGTAACTTCATGTACAGAGAAGACAAAAGGACAAAATAAAGATTTGTGTCAGAAATGACCATCAGTGTTACTGGCATTCTGAGTGAAGTTAGATGTGGATATGACATGAAAGAAAGATTTTCTTTAGGGCTTTAAGAAATGGAATAAATGTCATTCCTGAGTGCTAGCCATGAGATGCTTCTACCTGCCTGAAGCTGAGTGGCCGATGGACTGAGCCCTGGAGGCCTTCAGCATCATGCCCAGTGGCTCTTCATTATACCTCTTCATCCTGTACTTCTCTTTGATCTCTTGAAAATTTTAATAGAATTATTTCCTAAACTTTAGGCATCTTACTCAATGGCTACTTTATCTCCAAAACCACAACCTTTTTTCTCATCTCCAAAGTTGGACCAAAGGTCAGAACCCTATGAATTACTGCCTCAATCACAAGAATAACCTTTATTTATTTA
>PVLC010013162.1:0-42364 GCA_004027655.1 Graphiurus murinus | reverse complement strand
GCAGTACTGGGGATTGAACTCAGGGGCATTCTACCTCCGAGCTATACCCCCAGCCCTATTTTTTATTCTTTATTTTGAAACCAAGTCTCACTAAGTTGCGGAGTGCCTCACTAGGTAGCTGAGGCTGGCCGCGAACCCGGATCCTCCGGTCTCAGCCTCCCGAATGCTGGGATTACAAGCGTGCGCCACCACGCCCGGCCATGATATACATTTTGATGTGAGACCATAATGCACCAATAAAAGCACATATAAAAATAAAAAAAAAATAAAATAAAACTGCCAAAAAATTAAAAATAGGGCTGGGGTGTAGCTTGGAGGCAGAATGCCCCTGGGTTCAATCTCCAGTACTGCAAAAAAAACCCCAAAAAAACTAAAAATTAAAATTAATAAATACAGGGTCTCTCTAGGTTGCTAAGTCTTGCTAAGTAGCCGAGGCTGGCCTCAAATCTGCAATCTTCCTGTCTCAGCTTCCCAAGTACTCGGATTACAGGAGTGCCTGGCAGAGAGCAGCTACTGACTGAGAATTTTTTTTTTTTTGCGGTACTGGGGATTGAACTCAGGGGTATTCTACCTCCGAGCTACACCCCCAGCCCTACTTTTTATTCTTTATTTTGAAACCGAGTCTCACTAAGTTGCGGAATGCCTCACTAGGTAGCTGAAGCTGGCTACGAACTCGGATCCTCCGGTCTCAGCCTCCCGAATGCTGGGATTACAAGCGTGCGCCACCATGCCCGGCTGACTGAGAATTTTGATGGGCAAGAAAGATCATAGCATGGGCTAGCTATCAGGTGTGGATGGTAGGCGGTCCCTGCAGGTAAGCAAGAATTGAAAGGTGGAAGTGAGAAGCTTCACAGGCACTCCCTCTGGATGTCACAAGTAGCTTCAGAATTGTAGAACTGTGAGTGCAGTGTGGGGAGAAAGCTCAGAGAGCATCCAAGCCACCACCTCATTTTATAGGGAAGAAACTGAAGGAGAGGAACTTGCCCATTACCCCACAGGAGACAGAGTTATATGTTATAAAATAATCCAGAGTTGACAAATATGATTCTCAAACCAGACAGACCTGGGTTTGAATTCCAGATTTGCCATTAATAGCCAGTTGTCTTTAGGCTTTATCTAATTTCTCTAAATCTGTTTCATCATCAGTGAAATACGGATAATAATATCTAATCTCTAAAGATTATTAGAAATTTTTAAAAAGAGTTTTCATCTAAAGAACTTAGCTTAGTGCCTGGTAGTAACTCCTAGGTCGAGAACCTGGAGGCTAAGAACTCATCCCTTCGAGGAAGGTGCCTCTGATGGGAGGTTTGAGGGAAGGAACTTGCAGAGCAGCTCCTTGTCTCAAGCAGAGTTTTAGGGACCTGGTTAAAGGAGGGGCAATGGAAGAAGGAAACAGTCTCTTGGGATGTGGCAGTGGTTTGGGGTGGGGTGTAAGCAAGGAAAACAGGCACAACATAGGGAGAATCCCTGGGGCTGGCCTGGACAGGAGGCTGGGATAAGAAACACTGGATAATCTGTCATCCCTGATATAAACTATGAGTTGGAAAGAGGGATGGACACTCTCTGGGGGCCATGGCAGGAGGCAGGGGTGAGTTGCCAAAAAGCGAGGAGAAAGTAGAATGTGTCATTTCTGTGTGTAACATGTCTGTCCCTCGTCCCAGCCTCTGCTGGGCTTCACTGGCAGCCCCGTGTAGTTCAGGATTGTGAGCCGTCCTGCAGCCATCCATCCAGGGGAGCAGGTTTGGAAACCCTGGCCCCCCACCCCTCCCTGTCCTTTCCTCCCTCAGGCTGCCCCAACCTAAACAAGACAACCTGAGCAGGGGAGCCACACGCTGATGGAAAAATACACACTTGGCTGGAAAAGGAGCTTTATTTGTATGTGTTGAATTCCCGCAGCAGCCGAAGGATAAATAGCTAGTCCCAGCCTCAGCCTAGACTCTGCCCACAAGGTGGGTGGTAAAATCTGTTCTTATTTAGATAGCTTGTGGGGAGAGGTGAAGAGGGGGACTGGGGGCAGCAGGAGAGGGGAATTTGGAATCTGCAATGTTTATATGATCAGTCATGGATGTCATCTCTCCTCTTTAATTAGAGGTTTGGAGTCGAGAAACTTTGCTCAGCTTGCTTGTCCTAAGAACAGAGTGGATTGGCAAGGAGGCGGTGGGCAGAGCAGCTCCTGGGGGCCCACCTATGGTTGGACTGTTGTCTCCATCCATCCCTGATTCTCCTGCTAAGTACTCAACAAACGCCAGCACTGTGCCAGGCCCTGTACTGGGTGCTTTATATGCATCATCTCACCCATGAGTGAAGGCTGTCATTATTCCTGTTTTGTTGTTTTGGGGTATGTGTGTGTGTGTGTGTGTGTGTGTGTTACTGGGGATTGAATCCAGGGGCATCCTACCTCTGAGCTACACCCCCAGCCCTATTTTATTTTTTATTTGGAAACAAGGTCTACGTTGCCGAGTGCCTTGCTAAATTGCTGAGGCTGGCCTCAAACTTGTGATCCTGCTGTCTCTGCTTCCCAAATACTGGGATTACCAGCATGCACCACCACACCTGGCTCTATTATTCCCATTTTACAGAGGTGAAAAGCAAAAAATAGAAAGACTGAGAATACAACTATGGTCACACAATTGGTAAGCAGCACCACCAGGGCTAGAACCAACTCTAATTTTTAACTTGAGTACATGCTTTTAGGCCTTTCCCATCCTTTCTTGGGCTAGGTAGGAGTCCAGCGTTCTTGGGCTCATCACTTTGGTCCTCTAACCTAAGTCCTCTGCACTTCAGAGAAGGATGGATGACTGACTTCTAACTTTCAGCTCTAGTATTTCCTGTAATCAGAGAGAAAAGTTCCTGGAGTCAAGACAACACAGAGATACATTTTTAGATAGGTCCAAGTGCTATGAGGAAAACTAAAGGTAATTGGTGATGGCTTTAGGGTTTAGATTGGACGAGGACTTTCTGAGGTAGCTATATTTGAGCTGAGATTATCATGGGACATATAGGAAACAGAGGCAATGGCATATAAGAAAGCCCTGAAGCAGGAATGTTCAAAGAGATTGAAAGGACAGTGTGCCTCAAGTATGGTGTATAAGGGATGGGATGGGATGGGATGAATTGGGGATAAAGCAAGCAGGGGCCAGATCATGCAGGGTCTTACAGATCAGGAAAGTAGACCAGATTTTTGTTCTAACTGGAAAAGGAAGCTGCTTAGAGAGTTTTAAGGAGGGAAGCCAAATCTGACTTACATGGTAGAGATTATTCTTGCTGCTGTGAATAGCAGATTTTTGAGAGTCAAGGATGGTGGCAGGGAAATAAAAGACTCTTGCTAAGGTGCAGGTGAGAGATGACAGTTGATTGAACTAGAAGGTTAGAAGTGAAGGTGGGGAGAAGTAGCTGGAGATAGATTAGTGTGTGGGAGGTTGTGTTCTAGAGGGGGTACTCTTTTCTTACAACTGCTTCCTAAGTTCAACTCTCATTTCACATGTCAAACCCAAACCAATCAGCACATGGCATTTCCCTGGCCACAGTGATTACTTTCAGGATGATCCAAAATTTCCTTTTGTTCCATGGAAATTTGAGCCCTCTGGCCTACAGAGTCACCTAGGAGGGAAAGGAACTTTAGGGACAAACAGCCTAAGAGAAAGCTAATAATATGGATGACTGATGGAGACCAAGATCTTGAGGATATTGCTGAGCCCTTCAATCCACTAATCCACATGTTTGCCCTACTGCTTCCACTTAGTAAGGTGATGGATTTCCTTTATCATTGCCAGTCTGAGTTGGATTCCACTCACTACTGAAAGCATTCTAGTTGATATATTAATGGTATCCATGAACCCCAAACCTGACTTAACGAGTATAGGAGACAAGCCTAGAATAAATTCATTCTTGAGACTTTAACTAGAACACAGTAACTGACTTTGAGTAATGGGTTCAAGAATTTTGTTAAGGGAGCTGGGCGTGGTGGCGCACGCTTGTAATCCCAGCATTCCGGAGGCTGAGACCAGAGGATCCAGGTTCGAGGCCAGCCTCAGCTACCTAGTAAGGCACTCCACAACTTAGTGAGACCTGGTTTCAAAATAAAAAATAAAAAATAGGGCTGGGGGTATAGCTCGGAGGTAGAATGCCCCTGAATTCAATCCCTAGTACCGCAAAAAAAAAAAAAAAAAGAATTTTGTTAAGGGCAAGGAATACAGTGTTTGCCTAACATGTGTAGGGCCTTGGGTTTGATCCTCAACATGCCAAAACAAACAAACAAAAACAAGTATATTATAAAATCACAAGAGATTCAAGAAGGCTGGTGACTAATTGTTTAGAGTAATACCTGCCATCAAATTATGCTAGGGAGTGAAAAGGATTGTAACAATCCCTATTTAAATTTGTATCATACTTTGGTTAATCCCATGTCTGATTTTTCTCACCATTACATTCTCAAACACTAGAATAATACTTGATACACAGTAGGTCTACATTAAATATTTGATGAACAAATGAAAGTTACACCACAGTAATTCTGACCAGCTAAGAAAATTGCAAAAAAATACAAGCTTTAAAAAGTAAACATTGCCGGGCGTGGTGGTGCATGCTTGTAATCCCAGCATTCGGGAGGCTGAGACCGGAGGATCCGGGTTCGCGGCCAGCCTCAGCTACCTAGTGAGGCACTCCGCAACTTAGTGAGACTCCGTTTCAAAGTAAAGAATAAAAAATAGAGCTGGGGGTGTAGCTCGGAAGTAGAATGCCCCTGAGTTCAATCCCCAGTACCGCAAAAAAAAAAAAAAAAAAAAACATTAACAAAAAGGTACACTGGCTTAGTCCCAGTTTTAGGGTTTCTAAAAAGCTAGAATCCCTGAAAGCCTGGGGGCAATTGAATTATTTCTAACAGCTATTTTACATCTATGTCAAACATTCAATATCCCTAGTGATGGTGGTAAGTTGGAAAAATAAAGGACAATTCCAAATGTTTTAACATCTGACTACATAGCACCATGGCCAGTTCACTCTCAGACACACATGTAGGATAAACACACACTCAACATTAAATGATTATTTATTTTTTGGATTTAAAGGGTTTCAAAATACATATGTACAAGATAAATAAAACAGAGAATCACTGTGGAGCAGAATACATAAATATACAAGGTTTTTTATAGGACACAAAAATTATAATGTCATCAAATACAAAGAAAAACATTCAAGAAAGGTAAGCAAATTAGACCATTTGTCAAAGAATATATTAACTAAGATGGACCAGGACAAACTTCCTGAACATCAGGGCAAAATTTCTTTTCTATGCCTCCTAGTTGCCCTGTCTTCCTTTTCTGTGTTGAGTTGTGTGTTTCAGAGTCACCGGCCTCTGGTAAATTATCAAGTGTCTCCTCCTCATCAACCTAGAACAGAACAGGTAGGATGAAATACAAGGGATACACAAATGCCAATGGAGACAAATGAAGCTCTGTAATATTATTTCCAAATACTTCTTTGTTGCAAGACTTATATGTTGCATTGTGTATCTGATATTTCCCCTGAAAACATCTTCTTCAATTTTTTGTATATTTTAAATATTTCTTCTTACAAGTAGCACATAACTGCTACTTTACTCAATCTAAAGTATGTTGCAACTTAGTAAGAACCAGGATATGCTAATCTCCATGTTCATATAATTTGTATTTTTTTTAAATGAGGAAACTTTGTCAATTTAAATTGGATAAGTTTTTTCTTTTCTCTTCTTCCATAAATGGTCACATAAGAAATATAAAATTTCCCCTCCTACCCATAAGCCCTCCCTATTTCTGCAACTAGACCCCCTGCAAACATAGATCCTGCCCAGTCTTAAAAAAAAAGACAACTCAGAAAAAGAATCAGAATCGTCTCCCCTCTATCTCTGCTACCCCAAGAATATAAAAAAAAATCATTAACTAGATGCTGCCTGCCCTCTAGTGTTGCAACAGATGACAACTGTTAGGAAAAACTTACTGTTGGTTGAGCCAGTAGGCTATTCAGCTGAATAATTGTTAGACGGTTGCAACAAGAGAAAAATATCAACTAGTCATTACAGAGTACAGCACAAATTTGGCAAATCTAATAAGCATTATTTAAAGACATAGATACAGGCACATTTAATGAACTGATAATAGTAGCAAATATCATACCCTCTGTTTCTGTCTTGCATGCTTCTCTGTCCACTGCCTGGCATTCTTGAGGAAGACTGGCTTATTATATTTAAATTCTGAGGACTGAGATGAAATCAAAGGAAATAATTAATGGAGAAAAGACATGATTTGCAGTGGTAAGCTCCAGCTGCTGCAGCTATCTTCACACATGGCTGCATTAGAGGTATACAGAAGGTAGGCTATGTGCTGCACAAGAAATGGAGAAACTTACAATGTCGGCCATTAGCGGATCATCAGGGTTGGGTTCTGACATGAGCAGCTGAATAGAAGTCAACACAGTTGTGATGTTAAGGGATGGTCTCCAGGCACCCTACACACAGATAAACAGTTGCTTTTATATTAGCATGTGACACTGTAATTCAAGTTTTATAAATGAAGAAAATAGAATGCTAGAGTCAATCTTTTACCCACCACTTACTTTTGGTGGCAATTTGAGAACATCTAGACAAATCCTTCCAGCAGAATCAATGTTTGGATGATAGATTGGAGTTAGAAATCGGATCTGTGGAGGCTCGAATGGGTACCTTTGCAGTATAGGACAATAGGAAATTATAACTATAATACTGGTTCTTATAACATTTTCAGTACTTTACTGGTCACTAATAGATATATTAAAAGTAATGCTGTTATTAGAAAAATACCAGGAAGACGGTATTTGGGAGGCAAACCTCTCTTCCCAAATTTTTATTATAAAAATGTACAATCAGAAAAGCTAAAGTAATAGTATTGAAAACATTCATATACCCACTACCTGGATTCAAGCCACTTCACTTTCCTTTTTTTTTTTTTCTTCTTATAGTCCTAGGAATTGAATCCATGCCTTACACATGCTAGACAAGTGCTCTACCGCTGAGGAACATTCCCCGCACTTCACCTTCTAAGTACTTCAACATGTATCTCCTAAGAATAAGGACATTCTCCTATATAACAATATCATTATATCTAATAAGAATTTAAGAAATAATTCCCCAATAACATTTACAATTCAGATTTCCTTAACAATTTTTTCCTTCACAATTTTTTTTTTTTTTTTTTTGGTACTGGGAATTGAACCCAGAGGCATTTTTTCTTCAAGCTATAGTCCTAGCCCTGACCTTATTTCTTATTTGGAAACTATTAGGTTACTGAGAGACTTAATAAATTGCCGAGGCTGGCTTTGAACCTATAATCCTCTTGTCTCAGCCTCTCAAGTGTGTGCCACCACATCTGGCTCTCCAAAAAAATTTTTATAGCTAGACTTTTCTTTTTTTTTTTTTTGCGGTACTGGGGATTGAACTCAGAGGCATTCTACCTCCGAGCTATACCCCCAGCCCTATTTTTTTTTATTCTTTAATTTGAAACCGAGTCTCACTAAGTTGCAGAGTGCCTCACTAGGTAGCTGAGGCTGGCCGCGAACCCGGATCCTCCGGTCTCAGCCTCCCGAATGCTGGGATTACAAGCGTGCGCCACCACGCCCGGCTAGCTAGACTTTTCAAAACAGAATCCAATTGAGATTTATGCGTTGCATTTGGTTATTACATATATATCTCTTTGGTGAGACAAAACCTGAGGAAAGTTCCCAGTTTATTTTCAGAACTGATGTATGACATGATTAATATGCTACTCTCCCAAGACTTCAACAAGTTTGGCCAGGATCTAACCTGGTAAATAGATGTCTACAACAGTTAGATATTCATTTTATCCCTTCCACGTTCTGCACAAAACCACAAGTGTAACTAATTAGAGCCTTAAAGGAGATATAATATTGAGATGGAAATTAGAATGGTGGTAGCTGGGGGTTGGAGACTGGGGAATGGGAAGTTATTGTTTAATGAGTATGAAGTTATAGTTCAGGAAGATGAAAAGTTCAGGATGTAGTGATGGTTGCACACCATAAAAAAATTTCTTCTTCTTCTTTTTTTTTTTTGTGGTATTGAAATTGAACCCAGGGGTATTCTATCCCAAAGCTATACCTCCCAGACCTATTTTTTAAATTTTGAAACAGGGTCTCATTAAGTTGCTGAGGTGGGCCTCAAACCTGTGATCATCCTGTTTTGGTCTCTCGAGGACTAGGATTACAGGCATGAGCCACCACACAACCCTGGAGACATGGCCCAGGGGCAGAGTGCCTGCTTTGCATGCATGAGTCCCTGGGTTCAATCCTCAGCACCACCAAAAAAAATTAAAAAAGTAAAATGGTTAAAATGGCCAGTTTTGTATTACATGTATTTTACCACAATTTAATCAAAGGGTGATGGGGAGGACTCGGTTGTGATCTAGTCCATTATTTTAGAGAAGGAAATTGAACTTCAGAGAGATAAAATAACTCATATTAAGTGATGATAAGACTAGGATTAGCTCAGTCATAAAGTGCTTGCTTAGTATGTGAGGGCCTGGGTTTGATGTCCAGCACTCAAAACAAACCTCAACTGTTTTAACCCTTACATTTCACACTCTATCACTTTGTCCTATCTTCTAATAATTGTGTTTTACCTTGTAAGTTGAGACTCTAATTCACACTAACCTCTCAGGGATGATAACTTCTAACTTGAAAACCCCTTTCTCATAAGGTGTGTTGGCTCCACCTAATATTTCTTAAAAGAAAAAAAAAGTTAAAAGGGAATCAGATGATTTGAATTACCATACCACAGGGACCTAATAATGTCCATAGTCCTAACAGAGAAACTAGGTCTAGGACAATAATTGTCAGGACTTAAGTTGATGGTGTCAAATAAAGAACACATAGATCTAAAACAGAAGTTGTAAAATGCTAACCCCCAGACCAAATACCACCTACAGATTTGTTTGACTGCCCAAATATATATATTCTTTGTTGTATATTAGGGATTGAACCCAAGGGCATTCTACCTCCAAGCTACACCCCCAGCCCTATTTTTTTATTTTTGCAGTACTGGAGATAGAACCCAGGGGCATTCTACCTCCAAGCTACACCCCAACCCTATTTTTTATTCTTTATTTTGAAACAGGACCGCAAACCCAGATCCTCCAGTCTCAGCCTCCCAAGTGTGGGCCACCACACCTGGCTCCCAGCCCTATTTTTTAATTTTTATTTTGAAACAAGGTCTCGCTAGGTTGATGAGTCTACTGCTTGCTGAGACTGTCCTCGAACCTGTAATCCTACTGTCTCAGCTTCCCAAGTACTGGGATTATAAGCATGTACCACCACAACTGGTGATGCCCAAATATTGATTATAAATCAGCAAAAGATGTAAAGACAAAGAAGCAGGATATGTCAAGCAAAACTTTTATGACAAATTAGGGTAGAAAGATGGTGGGGCACTTTGACCTTACAACTGTTTCCTAATTTGGAAGACTATACTTATGTTTGAAATACCACCTACAGATTTGTTTGACTGCCCAAATATATATAATCTTCAATAGAACCACGACTCTCATCATAGGCATGACATGACACCTACGAGCTTGCAGATCACCCATTTGGTCTTTTTCTTGCCAGCATGTGATGCCTGGGGGTGGCTCTGTGGCTAACATGTGAAGTTCTCTCTTTAGACGTGAAGCTCTCTGCATGATGTCCAAGTAAAAGAAAACACACACAGTTCACCACTCCACAGCAAGGGATGGTTGGGATGCACTGGGGGACAAAAAGGACAACCATGAAATATAGTCAGCAATGGTGACAATGGAACTTTCAGCACACAACTTCAATTTAGTGAAGGACAGATTCCTTTTATTAATCTCTATTCTGAGAAGGGAGTTTGAGTTGTTTTCATTTCTTTCTTGTGAACTTTTTATGTAGTCAAGCAAATAAATTTTAAAAATAAAGAACAAAAAATGTTAAAAAAAAAAAACATAGGCTTAATATTAGTGTCTGCTTTCATTGATAAATTATAAACTCATGAGGCCAGAGCCAGGGTCTGATTTTGTTCACCGTGCCTGGCATAGTAAGGAACTTCACAAGTATGAGCTGTGTGAAGTAGTGTACATATGCATTGTAAGAGCAAAAATGTAGGTGGTCAACACCCTGACACTTAATAAGCTAGTTAAATGTCAAAGTTCTCTCTGTGTATATGGCTTCCATACCTTCCCAAATTCTTCAGGGAACCCATCTCATCAATTAGTCCATCTTTCTTTAGTAATTCCAATTTTATACCTGTCTCAGCTTGAGTTCTCTCTCTAGCAACCACTTAATCAAAGAATACTTTGATACATGATACATATTACAAGTATCATGGTGCCATATGATGAACACGTCAATCAATTTAAAATATCTTCTGAAACCTCAAATTTAAAAAATATTTACCTACATAATCTTTAAACTTTTTATAATTGTTTTTTTCACTGAAATCTTTAATTCACTAGGAACTGATTTTTGTGTATCACATGAGGTAGGGGTCCAATTTAAAAATTTTCCCCAAATGTATGACCAATTATTCTAGCACCATTTATTGAAAAAAAAAATGTAATCTTTTCTTGGATATTACTATAAATTAAATTTCCATATACAAGCCAGGCATGGTAGTACACACTTGTAATCCCAGTACTTGGGAGGCTGAGACCGGAGGATCCGGGTTCGCGGCCAGCCTCAGCTACCTAGTGAGGCACTCGCAACTTAGTGAGACCCGGTTTCAAAATAAAGAATAAAAAAAAAAAAAAAAAAAAAAAAAAAAATTGGGCTGGGGATGTAGCTTGAAGGTAAAATCCCTCTGGGTTCAGTCTCCAGTACCAAAAAAAAAAAAATCCATATACATATGAATCTGTTTTGGGATTCTTGAATTTGTTCCATAGATCAAATGAACTAATTCTCCAGTGTTTCAATTACTACAGTTTTATTTATTTAAATTATTTTCAACTTTATGAAGTATAAATGGCAAATAAAAATTGTGTAATTTAAGGTGACTAACATGATGGTTCATATTTACCTACTTTGTTCTTTTTTTTAGTAATGTTTTGATTACTCTTGGACCTTTGCTTTTATATAAATTTTAGAAATCAGTTCATAAGAGTCTAAAGACACACACACAACCCTTTTGTGATCAGGATTGCAATATCATTGACTCTATAGATAAATCGGGGGAAAACTGATGTATTTATGATACTGAATCCTAGATCCATGAACATGGTATTTTGGTCTTTACTTGATGTTTCGTCAGATTTATTGCTAAGTATTTTAAATTTTTATCTTTCCAAAACTTTTCTACCTACTTTTTAATAGCATATGTAAATATAATTGGTTGTGTGTGTGTGTGTGTGTGTGTGTGTGTGTGTGTGTATGTGTGTGTGTGGGGGGGTGTACTGTAGATGGAACCTAGGGGTGCTCTACCTCTGAGCTAATCCTCAGCCCTTTTTATGTTTTTGTTTTGAAACGGTCTCACTAGCTTGCTGAAAGTCTTGCTACATTGCTGTTACTGTCCTCCAACCTGCCATTCTCCTGTCTCAGCCTCCCAAGTACTGGGATTATAGATGTGCATTACCATGCCTGGCTAATATAATTGCTTTTTAATCCAAACCTTAATAATGCTAATGTTGAATTTATTTGGGAGTAGGAAGGGGTGGATGGTAATTCTACTAGCCAATCATATTATCCACACATAATTTATTTCTCCACTTTTAATTCTTTTCCTATCTTCTCTTCTGGGGGTAATTTTCAGTACATAGTTGAATAGAAGAGTTGATAGCTAGCTGGGCATGGTGGCACACACTTATAATCCCAGTAGTTGGAACAGAAAGATCACAGGTTCTTGGCCAGCCTCAGCAACTTAGTGAGACCCTGTTTCAAATAAAACAAAATACAATTTCTTTAAAGTATTATTCAAAATTTTTATTTGTTGAGTCAATTTTGGCAAGTTAAAAATTTCTACAAGCTGGGCATGGTGGCACATGCTTGTAATCCCAGTACTTGGGAGGCTGAGACAGGAGGATCGAAAGTTCACAGCCAGCCTCAACTAATTAGTGAGGCCCTCCTCAACTTAGTGAGACCCTGCTTCAAAAATAAAGAATAAAAAATAGGACTGGGGGTCCTTTCCCTGTGAACCCTGATGATCCTAATAAAACTGAGCAAATTAAAAAAATATATATGGTAAATGTTTATAAATGTCCTATGTGTGCTTAAAGAGAATGTCTACACGACAAAGTTATTATAGGTAGTGATCAAATATACTTACATAAGCTTACTCTATTGCTGAAATCTTCTACATCTGTACTTAATTTTTTTCCTCCTGTATGATTTATAGCAATTATTGAGAGTGATGCTTAATTGATAGATCATTATGATGGTAAGTCTAGTTTTGTTGACTTTTGCCTTAAATATTTAGGTTAGGCTATTAGATACATATAAATTTAGAATTGTTATATATTCCTAGCAAATTAGTTTTTTATTATTTTTAAGAGAACACTCTGTTCCCTAGTATTGATTTTTTTTTTGGTGGTGGTACTGGGGATTGAACCCAGGGGCATTCTACCTCCGAGCTACACCCCCAGTCCTATTTTCTATTCTTTATTTTGAAACAGGGTCTAAGTTGTGGAGGGCCTCACTAAGTAGCTGAGGCTGGCCGCGAACCCGAATCCTCCTGTCTCAGCCTTCCAAGTACTGGGATTACAAGTGTGCACCACCACGCCTGGCTAATTTTTTTTCTTAAAGTATATTTCATATTAAAGTTATCTCAAACTGGGTATGGTGGTGCATGTTTGTAATCCCAGTACTTGGGACGCTGAGACAGGAAGATCGAAGGTTGAGAGGCCCTCTGCAACTTAGTGAGACCCTGTTTCAAAATAAAGAATAAAAATAGGGCTAGGGGTGTAGCTCAGAGGTAGAATGCCTCTGGGTTCAATCCTCAACACTGCTCCCCCCACCCCCCAAGAAAAATCCAGCCTTCTTTCTAAGTTTCTTTTTCTCTCCTTTTGGATTTTCTCTCTATTATTTGGAAAGTTATAATCTGTTTATGTATTACTTTTTAAACTATGGCATAGATTTAAACATGCATATTCAATTTGTCAAAGAACTTCTAAAAACTTAGTAGCTTTAAAAATATATAGCTTCCTTAGCTAGGCCTCGTGGAGCACACTTGTAACCTCAGTACTTGGGAGGCTGAGACTGGAGGATAGCAGGTTCGAGGCCAGCCTCAGCTACTTTGTGAGGCCCTGTTTCAAAATAAAGAATAAAAATAGGGCTAGCAGTGTAGCTCAGAGGTAGAATGCCCCTGGGTTCCACCCCCAATATCACATACACACACAAACATATGTGTGTGTGTGTGTGTGTGTGTGTGTGTGTGTGTGTATGTATATGTATATATATGGTTTCCTTAGAATCAAGGAAAGGATACCTTTAACAGGACCTCAGAGAAATTTATTCTCCTTATATTTTTCTGCAACTGATAATTATATGTAAATCTGTTTTGTGGTACCCTACTGGTTTCTTTTTTTTTTTGCGGTACTGGGGATTGAACTCAGGAGCATTCTACCTCTGAGCTATACCCCCAGCCCTATTTTTTATTCTTTATTTTGAAACCGAGTCTCACTAAGTTGCGGAGTGCCTCACTAGGTAGCTGAGGCTGGCCGCGAACCCGGATCCTCTGGTCTCAGCCTCCCGAATGCTGGGATTACAAGCATGCGCCACCACACCCGGCTCCCTACTGGTTTCTTAAGTAAAATATATATCAATATTAAGTAAAAATGTCAATTACAGATAAAAAATACCTGAATTATTTAATTCAATAAATGATATCTCTTCAGCAACTTAAAAAAAAAGTCTAAAGTACCTTGACCCTCCTCCCAAACAATACAAGGACCTTAGAATAAAGTAACTCCCTGCTCTTGACTTATACTATATTGTATTTTAATTCTATCATTTTCTTTAAATTCAATGAGGCATTTCATTCTTTTATACAAAATCTGAAGAAAACTATTGAGTGAAGAACTTTCAAATGATTTTTAAAAACCAACCCATGGCTGGGCATCATGGTGCATGCTTGTAATCCCAGCATTTGGGAGGCTGAGACGGGAGGATCTGGGTTCGCTGCCAGCCTCAGCTACCTAGTGAGGCACTCCGCAAATTAGTGAGACCCGGTTTCAAAATAAAAAATAAAAAATAGGGCTGGAGGTATAGCTCAGAGGTAGAACACCCTTGAGTTCAATCCCCAGTACTGAAAAAAAAAAGTAATCCATGGACCCAGAAAGATCAGAGATATTCAAGCAAGATAAATACAAAGAAAATCACACCTAGCATGTCATAATCAAGCTGTTAAAAAACAAAAATAAGCTGGGCTTGGTAGCATACACCCTTATAATCCCAGTACTTGAGAGGATCACAGGTTCGAGGACAGCCTCAACAAGTAGAGAGATTCTCATCAACCTAGTGAGACCATTTCCAAATAAATAAAATCGGGCTGGAGGTGTAGCTTGAAGGTAGAACGCCTCTGGGTTCAATCCCCAGTACCACAAACAAACAAACAACAACAACAACAAAAAAAAGATAAAGAAGAAAGTCTTAGGCTCAGAGGTAGGTGCCTATAGTCCCAGCTACTCTGGTAGTCTGAGGCAGAAGAATCACTCAAACTCTGGAGTTTGAGATCAGTCTGGATAGCATAGCAAAAAGTCAGAGAAAAAAAAGACATCACATATAGGTGAACAGTGGTAAAGGTATTAAAACTACATAAGTATATTTTATATATTCAAGAAACAGAATGATCACACTAAGGAGAAACATGAAAAAAAAAAAAGACTAATGAAAAATACCATGTCTGAGCCAGGCATGGTGGCGCATGCTTGTAATCCCAGCATTTGGGAGGCTGAGACGGGAGGATCTGGGTTGGCAGCCAGCCTCATCTACCTACTGAGGCACTACACAACTTAGGGAGACGCTATTTCAAAATAAAGAATAAAAAATAGGGCTGGGGGTATAGCTCAGAGGTAGAATGCCCCTGAGTTCAATCCCCAGTACTGCAAAAAAAAAAAAAAAAGAAAAATACCATGTCTGAAATTGAAAATATGCCAGAGGATTAACAGATTAGACACTACAGAAAAGATTCATGAACTTTTAAGACATTGTAATATATGTAATCTAAAATGAAACAGGAAAAAGAGCTGTCAAAAACTGAATGGAAGCTGGGCGTGGTGGCACATGCTTGTAATCCCAGCATTTGGGAGGCTGAGACTGGAGGATCCGAGTTTTCGGCCAGCCTCAGCTACCTGAGGCACTCCGCAACTTAGTGAGACCCTGTTTCAAAATAAAGAATAAAAAATAAGGCTGCGGGTATAGCTCGGAGGTAGAATGCCCCTGAGTTCAGTCCCCAGTACCGCAAAACAAAACAAAACAAAACAAAACCTGAATGGAGTATCAGTGAGCTATAGGACATCAAACAACCTAATTCACATGTAACTGGAGCTCCAGAAAGAGGATGAAAGGTTGACAATTGAAGAAATAAGGAGAAAGCATTTACAAATCATATACCAGATAAGGGACTTGTTTTTATCCAGAATATATAAATAATAAGAAAAAGACAATCCAATTTTAAAATGGGCAAAGGATTTGAACAGACATTCCTTCAAAGATATGGAAATCACCAATAGCACATGAAAAGACATCCAACATCATTAATCATTAGGAACATACAAATAAAACCCACAATGATTTACTCATAATAGCCAATGGATGCAAAACCACAAATGCATAAAAATAGATAAGCAAAATGTGATATGATCATACAATGAAATATTGTTAATGCTGATACATGCCACAGTATAAATGAGCCTTAGAATTATTATACTAAATATAAGAAACAAGCCACAAAATATCATATAAAGTATTGTACAATTCCATTTATGGGAAATGTCTAGAATAGGCAGTAAGTTAAGGACAGAAAAAAAGATGACTGGTTGTCAAGGGCTGGGGTAAAGGAGACAGGAGTAATTGGTAATAGGCAGTGTTTCTCCTGGGGATGAAACTAGATAGTAGGAATGATTGCACTACTAGGAGAATATGCTAAAACCTACTAATTATACACTTTTACTTTTTACGTTTTAGGTACTGGGTATTGAACCCAGAGACATTCCACCTCCAAGATACACACCCCCCCCCCAGCCGTTTTATTATTTATTTTGAAATATGGTCTTGCTAGCCAGGTGTGGTGGTTCATGCTTCTAATCCCAGTACTTGGGAGGCTGAGACTGGAGGATCACAGGTTCGAGTACAGCCTCAGCAAAGCAGTAAGACTCTCAGCAACCTGGCAAGACCCTGTGTTTCAAAACAAAAACAAAAAAAGGGCTAGGAGTATACCTTGGAGGTAGAATGCTCCTGGGTTCTATCCCCAGTACCACATACAGAAAAGGAAGATTCTTAACCAGAAATATAAGTTTAGGATATACTAAAGATTGAAACACTGAATTTCTCTAATGCTTAGATCTGAAAATAAAACTACAAACACTTTATATAGTTAAAGAAAAAAGTGATGTGAATTTCATTTAGCACTCCCATGTGTACAAAAACTATTTGTCAATAATAGTAATTATATTTTAAGATGAATAAATTATATTTTATAGTATTTTGAGGAAAAATAAATAATATAATAAATTTGGAGATTCAAAAGCATTTCAGATGGATCTCTATTAAACGTTAAAGATCTGTGATACTACATATACACAAATATCATTAATAACTTGTCTTCTCTTCCACTAGACAGAATGTTCTTTGAGGGTAAGTTCCTATTTTTTTTTAATTGGGTACCTTATTTAATAAAATTTTGAATAAATGGTGAGAGATCAAGTCAAGACATTATGGGTAAAGTTCACTTATTTTTGGTGCTGGGGATTGAACACAGGACATTCTACCTCCACACTATATTTCCAGCCCTTTAAAATATTTTTTTAATTTTGAAACAAGGTCTTGCTAAGCTGCCAAGGGTCTATGTTGCTGAGGCTGGCTTTGAAACTGCAATCCTCTGCCTTAGCCTCCCAAGTACTGGGATTATAGGTGTGCACTACCATGCCCAGCTTAAAGGTTATCTTTTGTGTTGTGGTGGTACTGGGGACTGAACCCAGGGGCATTCAATCTCCAAGCTATAAATCCAGCCCTTTTTATCTCTAACCTTCCATCCTCCTGTCTCAGACTCCCAAATACTGGGATTATAGGCATGTGCCACCACACCTGGAGAAGGGTTACCTTTTAAAGCAAGGTCTTCCATGCATGCATGGTCCTGGCATAGTCATCACATTTTAGGATCTAGTTCTCAGCAGTAATCCTAGATTCAATGGAGTTTAGATATACTAATTCATGCCAGCTCATCCACATAGACTTACAGGAAGCAGAAAGCCAATTAATTGTAAACACTAGAGCCCGGTGTGGTGGCGCATGCTTGTAATCCCAGCATTTGGGAGGCTGAGTCCGGAGGATCCCGGTTCGCAGCCAGCCTCAGCTACCTAGTGAGGCACTCCTCAACTTAGACTCGGTTTCAAAATAAAGAATACAAAATAGGGCTGGGGGTATAGCTCGGAGGTAGAATGCCCCTGAGTACAATCCCCAGTACCACACACACACACACAAAAAGTAAACATCACAGTAAAAATTGATTTTCATATTCTCTACGTTCTTTCTTTCTTTTTTTTTGTGGAACTGGGGATTAAACCCAGGGGCATTCTACCTCCAAGCTACACCCCCAGCCTTATTTTTCTTATTCTTTATTTTAAAACAGGATCTCACTAAGTTGTGGAGGGCCTCACTAAGTAGCTGAGGCTGGCTGTGAACCTGTGATCCTCCTGTCTTAACCTCCCAAATCCTGGGATTACAGGTGTGTGCCACCACGCCAGGCTATTTCCACTTCCTAATTGTAATCAGACGATTACCTGGTAGGCAGCCTATAGTTAGTTGGACAGTGTGATTATTTCTGGTGGTACTGGGGATTGAATCCAGGGGCATTCTACCTCCAGGCTATACCCTCCAGCCCTATTTTTAATTCTTTACTTTGAAACAGGGTCTAAGTAGTGGAGGGTCTCACTAAGTAGCTGAAGCTGTCCTCAAACCTGTGATTCTCCAGGCTCAGCCTCCAAAGTACTGAGATTACAAGTGTGCGCTACCATGCCCAGCACAGTTGTGAATTATGATAATCAACTTTGATGCATCTATCTTAACCATAGGAATGTTATGTTCAAAGAAGACTAAATTTTTGTACTAGTTGGTAAAGACACTCCTGGATCCTACTGCAAAGAGTAAGTCCCCCCCCTTTTTTAAGAGAGACATGGTGCTCCTCTACAATTAAGAAACTCTTTTAAGCCGGGCGTGGTGGCGCATGCTTGTAATCCCAGCATTCGGGAGGCTGAGACCAGAGGATCCGGGTTCCTGGCCAGTCTCAGCTACCTAGTGAGGCACTCCGCAACTTAGTGAGACTCGGTTTCAAAATAAAGAATAATAAAAAAAAATAGGGCTGGGGTTGTAGCTCGGAGGTAGAATGCCCCTGAGTTCAATCCCCAGTACCGCAAAAAAAAAAAAAAAAAAAAGATTTCAGAAATATTTAAATATCTAAACAGAATACTACAGGTGAGTTATATTAAATAGAACTAATTATATATACTAAAACAGCCTTTCATATAATTTACATTTCCCAAACCTCCTTAGCCTTACCTTTATTTGTGTGTGCGACAGAGATTGAAACCAGGCCCTCTTGCATGCTAAACACATTCTATTATTTAGCTACACTCCAGGCTTTTTAGCTCTATCTTTAAGACCTCTTGGCTGGATATGGTGGTGCATGCCTGTAATCCCAATATTAAGACAGGAGGATCATTGGTTTGAGTCAGCCTCAGCAACTTATTGAGACCTTGTTTCAAAATAAACAATAAAATAGGGCTGGGGGTGTAGCTCGGAGATAGAATACACCTGAGTTGAATCCCTAGCACCACACACAAAAAAAGAAAAAGGCAATTACCTTTTTTTTTTTGCGGTACTGGGGACTGAACTCAGGTGTATTCTACCTCCGAGCTATACCTCCAGCCCTATTTTTTTTTATTCTTTATTTTGAAACTGAGTCTCACTAAGTTGCGGAGTGCCTCACTAGGTAGCTGAGACTGGCCGCGAACGTGGATCCTCCGGTCTCAGCCTCCCGAATGCTGGGATTACAAGCCTGCGCCACCACGCCCGGCTGGCAATTACCTCTTGAAGCAAGCGATTTCACTAATTAACCTTACCTTTAATGTACAGATCATTTCTGCTTTCTCAGTAAGCAGATACTGGGAATCAATTATAATGCAACTACCCACAAGCATAAACTGTACTTTATATAAAATGAAACCACAAGCCAGGTGTGGTGGCGCACGCTTGTAATCCCAGAATTTGGGAGGCTGAGATCGGAGCATACGAGTTCGCCGCCAGCCTCAGCTACCTAGCGAAGGACTCTGCAATTTAGTGAGACCCTGTTTCAAAATAGAGTAAAAAATAAGCCAGGCGTGGTGGCGCATGCTTGTAATCCCAGCATTCGGGAGGCTGAGACCAGAGGATCCGGGTTCACGGCCAGCCTCAGCTACCTAGTGAGGCACTCCGCAACTTCGTGAGACTCGGTTTCAAAAATAAAGAATAAAAAATAGGGCTGGGGGTATAGCTCGGAGGTAGAATGCCCCTGAGTTCAATCCCCAGTACCACACACAATAATAATAATAATAATAATAATAATAATTAAAAAAAAAATAAAATGAGACCACAGTCGTAGGCATGGCAATGGGATTAGATCAAAGAACAAGCAAAACAATTTTTCTCAAAGATGCGGACTCCATTCCTGCTGTATTAACACAAATTGGTATACACCACTCGTAGTCTCAAAATCCATCAATTGCTGCATATTTTCCGGGTATAAAGGTTCTTTGCAATCTATCCTCTACCCGTATTTCTAGCCTCATATCTACTTCCCACAAACTTAGGCTTCAGACATGAGGCCTATGAAGGTTTCATTCTCTCTCACACCTAGAGATATGTACACATCAAATTAAAACTTCTTCTCCCTCTATAGTAACGCATCCCAGTGCTTCATGCCTTTCAAATGTCACCCTCTCTGTGCTTCCACATCAGTTTGCATCCAGTGTTCTAATGCATCTCTGGTTGCTTCTCTTTGGGGCGTATTGTGGGCGGTCTCTTAGTCTTTTTTGCACTCCGTCCGGTAGTATATTTAATTAATGAACAAAACGTGAGTGTAGACCAGATGTTGAAAAAGATAAAATAACAGCCCATGAATAGCCTGCAGTGAGTACAAGGCAGTTGTTTCTTTTCCACACGGCAAATTTAGTTGAATGAGAAGATACTGTTGGAGCCTCCGCTCACCAGAGGATTTCTGATTCTCTTTTCAAAGGAGCGAAAAAAAGACCTGGTTAAACAGAAACAGGACACCTTCCCCCAAGACCCTACTCCTCCGGGATACGTTCCCTCAGGTGGGAAACCCGAAAACTCTTCTTACCTGCGCGATCTCACCCCACCACCAGCAGCGTGCGCTTCAGCGAGGTCCCGACTGCGCGAGACCGGACAGTTGGCGCGGCTCCGCCTCCTGCCTTACAAGGATTGTGATTGGTTTGCAGTAATCTCCTAGGAGAGGAACGCACTCGCCTATTGGCCAGCGTTCTGAGCCTGCTTCCGCTTGTGCCGCTTTCAAATTGGAGCGCGCGGATCCGACGCCGTCATTCAAGTCCTTACACTTGACTGTTCTGTGTGGAGACTTCCTTAGACCCGGTTCCCAGCGGCGCGACCGCGAGTAACCCCGGCAGTTACAAGTTACCTGGTCGGCTCTGTTGTCTGGGTAGGAAAGGAGCTGGAAATCACCCCTTAAGAGAAACAATGAAAAGAAGTCGGGAATATTTAATACAGAGAAATATATGATAGGTCTCTTCGTTTATTTTAAATGTTTTTCACATGGAAGACTTGACTATTTCAGAAGACAGACACATCTAAGACCAATGGATCAAAGTTAAAGTTAAAATACATAGTATTTTAATTATTAGAATTCTGAAGAACAAAGCGGATACGGTGAATTCCTGTATCGCTGGAGGTGTTCAAGTTGAAGTTAGGTTAAGGAAGGCGTAAAAGGGATTCTTGCATTGAGTGGAAGTTCGAAATAGGTGATCTTTTTTCTCATGATGCAGGAGATCAAACACAGAACTTCACACATAATAAGCACAATTTTCACCATATCTCCAGACTTGCAATACGTGACTTTTAAGGTAACTTCTAACTCCAAGTGCAGCACTTTCTGAGCAAGGAAGTATCTGTTTATAGCTAAGCCAGAAATCCCTCTGCCAGAGGCAAATACTCTTTGAGAGATGAAGGATAGCTCAGACCTAGGAATCCAAAGGACCAGGGCTGAAACTTCACTAGCCTGTGGGAATGCTGTGGGTGGGACAATATCCAATCCTCATCTCTCATTTCCATTAGCTTGTTCCGTAGCTTCAGAACCATGATGGCATAGGAGCAATGATTCGTCGCTTCCTAAACTTTAAAACCAATATGAATTTGGAGGCCGGGCGTGGTGGCGCACGCTTGTAATCCCAGCATTCGGGAGGTTGAGACCGGAGGATCTGGGTTCGAGGCCAGCCTCAGCTACCTAGTGAGGCACGCCACAACTTAGTGAGACCCGGTTTCAAAATAAAGAATAAAAAAATAGGGCTGGGGGTATAGCTCGGAGGTAGAAAGCCCCTGAGTTCAATCCCTAGTACCGCAAAAAAAAAAAACAAAACAACAACAACAAAAGAAACCAATATGAATTTGGCAACTTCGGTGATTCCTACATTTGGTCCAAATGGATGTTAAGTAGCAACTGGTTCCTCATGACCACCTTACAGTATGTTTTATCTCATCAAGAGACCCACACATTCACTAAAACTCTATGAGAGTTTGTGGTTTGTTTGTGGTACTGGGGATTGAACCCAGAGGCATTCTACCTTCAAGCTACACCCCCAGCCCGATTTTATTTATTTGGAAATGGTCTCACTAGGTTGATGAGAGTCTCACTACTTGTGAACCTGTGATCCTCTCAAGTACTGGGATTATAAGGGTGTGTGCTACCAACTCTATGATCCTACCCTGGGATTCCTCACTGTAGTTGTAGGACTGAAACATAAGCTTCTGAATTATATGAGAATTACTATAAAATTATGAAATATAAAGAATCTTGTTACTGTGTCTAACCTAATTTCCAATTAGCTGTTGGGGTTTCATATTTATTTTTAGCATTTATTCATTTCAATGAAATGTTTCCTCTCATAGTTGCTTCTTATTTTACTTCTGGCATTTATTCCCTTCAATGTCTTGTTTTCTTCCTAACCCATCTGTAATTGTATCTCAATTACAGTTCTGTCTTCAGAATTGAAATCAATTACTTCCTTTGGTGGTTCTCTGAGAAACAGGTCTCAAAGATGTCTCTTAGAAAAAGCAATAGCTGCCTTGATGTTGGTAGAAAGAAGTGATGGTATAAAAGTAGCAATGGTCAATAGTTTTGGCAAAGGAAAAGAAAGGAGGATGGAATGTAAGATGGATGGAAAAAGAGAAAGAACTCATGCTAAGTGTACAGCTTCTGTTTGTCCACCAGAGGGAGGTATGTTAATTGGTGGGAATAGAGGCCAGAAAGAAAGATTTTGTCTGCAGGTGTCATTGCTTTATAAAATGAAGTATTTTAATATTGTTTATTTTAAAGCGTGGATATGGAAACTATTATTTTACAAAAGTTTCTTCATAATATACAATAAAACATCATACAATAACATCATAGATGGCTCAATACATTTGAAAGTACAAAAATTTTATTGTACACAAGATTACTTGTCAGGATTTACTCACTCAAAGAAAATGTAAAAATATTTCTTAGAGCATTTATTTAGGAAATTAAAAGTGTTTTACTTGTTTAATGACATGACTGTATAAATTTTTTCTCTGAGAGATCTAATTGGGGAAATGTTTTAGAAAAATCTATATGATTTTAATTTTAGAATTTCAGATTATAGGTAGATGAATATTTTTGTGGAATAATTTTTGCCTGATTCAGTTAAATTAATTATAATAATTATTACCTTTAGTAAGCATAGTCGTAAGATACATTTCAGTCCTAGGAGGTTTGCACTTAGATTATCCAAGGAACTTAGGTATTTACACTTTTCTGCAAAATCTTCAGTTTTACAATTTTCCCACCACAACAGAAGAAGATGATGATAAGAGAAGATGATGAGATGTTGGGGGCGAAGAATAAAGCAAATATAGTAGGTATGGTAAGGAAATACTTCCTAGAAAAGGAGGAAGAGGAGGAGGAGGAGAAGGAGGAGGAAGAGGGTGGTGGCAAATATAATAGGTATAGTAAGGAATTACTTCCTGCTTCCTGAACTTCCTAATATTAAGACTGAATTATTCTTATTGAAATTCAAGCCCATGTCTATTGGGAAAGTAAGAATTTAATTTGCACTTGGCCAGTTTTAGATTATTTATATGCCTGGAACCAGATATGTCTTGTTTCTGACAAAATCTTCAGTTTTTTCCACTTCTTCCTCCTTTTTAGGAAGTATTTCCTTACCATACCTATTATATTTGCTTTATTCTTCTTCCCCAGCATCTCATCATCTTCTTCTCTTATCATCATCTTCTTCTCTTGTGGTGGAAAAATTGTAAAACTGAAGATTTTGCAGAAAAGTTGTTTAGAGCTGGGCATGTTAGCACACATTTAAATCCCAGTACTTGGGAGGCTGAGACATGAGGATCAAAAGCTCAGCTACTTAGTGAGACCCTATTTCAAAATAAAGAATAAAAAATAGGGCTGGGAGTGTAGCGCAGAGGTAGAATACCCCTGGGTTCAATCTCCAGTACCACGAGAGAAAAGAAAGAAAGAAAGAGGGGGGGGGAGGAAGGAAGGGAGGAAGGAAGGAAGGAAGGAAGGAAGGAAGGAAGGAAGGAAGGAAGGAAGGAAGGAAAAGAAAAGAAGGAAGGAAATGTAACATTAGTGGTCCCTGAAAAATGTATTCCATTTTTAAAATCCTTGCTAGAAGACCTGTGTAAAATACAAAGTTGAGGTATGTATATATACTGAAACATACCCCCCCACACACTTTTTGAGAAGCTCTCATGTGCCAATAACATAATATTAAAATGGTGCATGGCTGGGCGTGGTGACCCATGCTTATAATCCCAGTACTTGGGAGGCTGAGATAGGAGGATTGCGATTTGGCGGCCAGCCTCAGCTACTTGGTGGAGCCCTCCACAACTTAGTGAGACCCTGTTTCAAAAATAAAAAATACGAGCCGGGCGTGGTGGCGCACGCTTGTAATCCCAGCATTCGGGAGGCTGAGACCTGAGGATCCGGGTTCGCGGCCAGCCTCAGCTACCTAGTGAGGCACTCCGCAACTTAGTGAGACTCGGTTTCAAAATAAAGAATAAAAAAAAATAGGGCTGGGGGCGTAGCTCGGAGGTAGAATGCCCCTGAGTTCAATCCCCAGTACCGCAAAAAAAATAAAATAAAATAAAATAAAAAATACGGCTGGGGGTGTATCTTGGAGGTAGAATGCCCCTGGGTTCAATCCCCAGTACCACAAGAAAAAAAAAATTGTACAAGCATTGCAAGAGGATTAACCTATGGCTAAGTATTCTTATCTGATTTATTATCAACTTCTTAGGGAAAGTTCTATTTGGGAGCTTATGAGAAATTTTAATTATCAGCAAGAGGCTGAGTTGAAGTAAGAAGAGGTTCTATGTTAACAAGTTATAAAGTAAGTCTCATAAAGAATATTTAATTGTAAAAAATGAAATACAAGTTCTATGATAACTAAATAAGTACATGTAGCAAAGAAAATAGGGTCATATAAAGTATGTTTTAGTGATTATTTTTATGCATATTGTTAGTCGTCATATACAAAAATGCTGCAAGGCTTAGTTAGTATTTACAAGGTATTTAAGAAAACCTGATTTATCTGGGTATGGTGACACATGCCTATAATCCTAGTATTTGGAAGGCTAAGGGAGGAGGATTGCAGGTTAGAGGACAGCCTCCGAAAGTAGTAAGAGTCTCAGCAACCCAACAAGACCTTGTTTCAAAGTAAAAATAAAAAGGGCTAGGTGTGTAACTTGGAAGTAGAATGCCCCTGTACCACAAAAAAAAAAAAAAAATAAAGTATATGATGCATAGACATAATCTTTTGTGTGTGTGTGTGTGTGTGTGTGTGTGTGTGTGTGTGTGTGTGGTACTGGGGATTGAACTCAGGGGCGTTCTACCTCCGAGCTATACCCCCCAGCCCTATTTTTTATTCTTTTATTTTGAAACAGGGCTCACTAAGTTGCAGAGTGCCTCACTAGGTAGCTGAGGCTGGCCAGGAACCCGGATCCTCTGGTCTCAGCCTCCCAAATGCTGGGATTACAAGCGTGCGTCACCACGCCTGGCTGGTCATAGACATAATCTTATTAAACACAATATTTTGTATTTGTATGTCACTTTCATTTGAGGTTCCAAATTCATTGGTTCTTTTATTTCTTCCCTGTATGATTCTCAGTTCATTTCAGAGAAAATTGAGAAACAAGCAAATGTTCACATGATAGAGTATGACAAAGTTTCCCTTTACAATGCCTTAATTATTTTTGCAACTTTTTTAAAACCAAACCACATCCCCAGCCCTTTTTATTTTTTTGGTATTGGTGGGGATTGGACCCAGGGGCATTCTACTTCCAAGTTACACCCCTGGCACTTTTTATTTTTACTTTGAAACAGGGTCTTGCTGAGTTGCTGAGACTCTTACTACTTTTGGAGGCTGTCCTCTAATCTGCAATCCTCCTCCCTCAGCCTCCCAAATACTAGGATTACAGGGGCATTCTACCTCCAAGTTACACCCCCGCCCTATTTTTTATTCTTTATTTTGAAACAGGGTCTCGCTAAGTTGTGGAGGGCCTCATTAAGTAGCTGAGGCTGGCAGTGAACAGGGATCCTCCTGTCTCAGCCTCCCAAGTACTGGTATTACAAACTTGTGCCACCACACCCGGCTCCCTTTAATTTTTTGAGACAGGATCTCCTTAAATTGCCCAGGCTGATTTTGAACTTGGATCCTCAGCCTGGCCAGTAGCTGGGATTACAGATACACATTATCATGCCTGGCATATTTGCAATATTTTTTAATGAAAAAATTCAAACATGCAGACAAAATTGAAGAATCTAATAATTGTACATGTTCTCTTTAATTATGCATAACACATTTAATTATATTTTGTTCACGGCTAATGTCCTAGAAAGTATATATGTTAAACCAAGCAGACACACAAAGGTTTTATAACTAATTCATGTTGAGTATGAAAATATCCAACTTGTTGCCTTAGGAGTTTAGAACTTTGCATAAACTTTCATTGTGGCTTTGAAGAAAAATTATGACTTTGAAAAAAGATTTATTTTTATGTGGTACTGGGGATTGAACCCAGGGGCATTCTACCTCTGAGCTACACCCCCAGCCCTATTTTTTATTCTTTATTTTGAAACAGGGTCTCACTAAGTTACGGAGGTCCTAAGTATCCAAGTCTGGCCGGGAACCCAGATCCTCCTGTCTTAGCCTCCCAAGTACTGGGATTACAAGCATGCACCACTATGCCCGGCTTGAAAAAAAGATTTTATGGCTTTGAAAATAATTCAAAATTTCAAAAAAAAAATTCTGTGGCTTTGAAAAAAATGATGGACATCCATTTTTTCTTGTAATAATTTACAATCCATGAAGCAAGTAGAGGAGGAGAGAGAAAGAATTAATATTTATTACAAGTTGAGATGTGCGAGGGATAGCACTAGACATCTTTGCATATATTATCACGTTTGATCCACACAACTACCTGTGAGGTTTATTATTTCCAGTTTTCACATAAGGAAACAGACTCAGAGAAAGAGAAGTCCAGTAACTTGTCTACAGATTTGAATTAAAAGCTTAAGCTCTTTCCACCACATCTGGATGCATTCTTTTCAAGATCTTTTCTGGGTCTAGAGTGTCATGTTGACACTACTTATGAAAAACACGTAATACTGCGTGTGTATATTTGCTTCTTGCCGAGCATTCACATTTACTGTGATTCATATATATTAATAAAATTTTAGATTTAGAACCAGGAAATGGGATTCAAGTCTTTCAGGTACTTTATGTTTAGTTCTCCCCACTAGAAAACAGGGATAACCACTGCCCCTTTTCCACTCCAGAAGTGTGATGTGATCATTGGGAAGCTAAGATTAGATACTAGTCATAACAAGAATAGACTACGACTCCCAAAATGCCTAGAGGAAGAGGCTGACGCCAGTTGGGGAGACAGTTCTAGCTTCAGGGCAAAGGTGACCCTGTTGGATCGGACAGCGAAGGAGGGTGCAGAGGGTCCCGGCCTCTTTTCTGATGCATCCAGGGACTTGTAGTTCCCCTCTCGCGATGAAGTGTCCCGGGCGCAGCTCTCTTACTACAAGTCCCATGATGACCCGAGGCCCGGGCAGCGCCTGCGTGTTGAAGCCAAGGGAGCGTGCGGGCGGTGCTAGTGGCGGGAGGAGTAAAGATGGCGGCGCGGTGGTCTCCGCCTTCTGCTCCCGGCTGAAGCGCTCTGAGGGAGGCAGCAGCGGCAATCGGAGCCGCACCAGCAGTCTAGTGGTGGTAGTTTCGGCAGCAGCTGCCGAGGCGGGAGCCATGGCGGAGCTGGAGCACCTGGGCGGGAAGCGGGCAGAGTCCGCGCGAATGCGGAGGGCTGAGCAGCTGCGGCGCTGGCGGGGCTCGCTGACCGAGCAGGAGCCCGCGGAGCGACGGGGCGCGGGGAGGCAGACTCAGACGAGGCGCGGGAGCCCTCGGGTCCGCTTCGAGGACGGCGCAGTCTTCCTGGCCGCCTGCTCCAGTGGGGACACTGACGAGGTGAAAAAGCTTCTGGCACGAGGTGCTGATATCAACACGGTCAACGTGGACGGCTTGACAGCCCTGCACCAGGTAACTCCCTTTTCGGTCTTACAGGCACCCCAGTCTCCTACTGATGAGTCTGTGACCCTGCGATCCGCCTCATGGAGAGAATTAGTGTCACCGCCAGCCCTGTTGCATGGTTACTGCCCCTGTGGTCAACTCGCTTTCATTCTTAGCTACCTTCCTCCACTAATCAGGTCTTTTTCCGACCCAAGGGTTTCAACCTGAAGGAATAGTGTCACCCCGATGCCTGGTCAGTGTTTGTATTTCCCTCCACCTACTTGGGTTGTCATGGTTACTGGTGATTTGGTCTCCGGTGTTATCCCTATAGATTAGTCATCTTCCCTTCTCCCTTGGTGTGCGGGTAAACAGTGTCACTCATATGCACGCACAGTTAGTATCATGCCCTTTCAGGAAATTCAGTTTTCTGTTTGTGTGGCCCCATTATCAAATATCTTAGATCACTTAAAGAGTAAATTTCTATACTAGGCTAAGGCAAGCAGATCTTGTGAAACCACACCTCTTGTTTTGCTGATTTGTAGTGCTTTGAATACAGTTTGTGTCTTTTCTTGGCTATCGCTCCTAGAACACCCTTGACCTCATTGTTATGTCTTATTTTCTTCCCAGCAGTGCTACCTCCCTCAGGCTTTCCTCTGGAGAACTAAACTACTGAATCACTTCTATCTTTGTGATTCTTATGGAATAGCTTTTCGACTTTTTTTTTTTGAAGCCCTCTATAGAAACCACTATATGTATATAGCTATAGTAAAGTATATGGACTGTGGATGACCTAACAGTTCTGTCCTTGGTAATAACACCTTTACTTTTCTCACTTATGCAACAATATTCTGTGTATACTGACTGTCATAACTAACTCCACCCTCTCTCCCCAAGTGAACTTCATCAGTTATTTTGGTGAGCTGAGAGTTGGACATCCACTCTTAATCTTTCTTATTTTTCTTTTGCTGTTTGTGCAAAGTGAATGTGTTTACATGAGAATCCACTTCTAAATAATAATTCAGGCCAGGCATGGTGACGCCCACCTGTAATCCCAGCTATGTGGGAGGCTGAGGCGGGAGGACCACAAGTTCAAGGCCCAACTGGGCACCTTAGCAAGACTCTATCTCAAAATAAAATAAAAAGGGATGGAAGAGTAGCTCAGTGGTAGAGGGCTTGCCTAGCATGCAAAAAGCCCTGGGTTCAATCCCCACTACTGCAATAACAACAACAACAATAATAATAATAATTCAACTTTATGTCAAACCACTTCCTTAATAAATTGCTCCTCACCATGTTTGCATCTCTTCTCTTTCAGGTGGAAGAATCTTCTCTTTTTACCCCAGTTTTATCCATTCTTTGAGCTTAAAACAGTGCCCCACCTAAGGCAACAACCAACTATATTTGTATAGTGATTTACTGTTTAAAAATGATTTCTTATGTCTTACCTCATGTGAGTCTCAGTAATGATCATGTGAAGTATATGTGGCAGGTAATGCTGTTATTCCTATTTTCCAGATGAGGAAACTGAAGCTCAGAAAAATTGTTACTTGTGCAAAGTTAAAAAGGAGAGAAATTGCCAGTAGATGCAGATTTTTCAAATTTAAATTTCAGAGTTCTATATCCCACAAAATAAGGAACTAAATATAAATAAGAAACTAAGAGAAGAACCATATTAAATTTTTTTTTTTTTTTTTTTTGCAGTACTGGGGATTGAACTCAGGGGCGTTCTACCTCCGAGCTATACCCCCAGCCCTATTTTTTTTTTTTTTAATTTTTTTTGCGGTACTGGGGATTGAACTCAGGGGCATTCTACCTCCGAGCTACACCCCCAGTCCCTTTTTATTCTTTATTTTGAAACAGAGTTTCACTAAGTTGTGGAGTGCCTCACTAGGTAGCTGAGGCTGGCCTCGAACCCGGATCCTCCGGTCTCAGCCTCTCGAATGCTGGGATTACAAGCATGCGCCACCATGCCCGGCTCGTATTAAATTTTTTTTTTTTTTTGCAGTACTGGGGATTGAGCTCAGGGGCATTCTACCTCCAAGCTATACCCCCAGCCCTATTTTTTATTCTTTATTTTGAAACCGGGTCTCACTAAGTTGTGGAGTGCCTCACTAGGTAGCTGAGGCTGGCCGCGAACCCGGATCCTCCGGTCTCAGCCTCCCGAATGCTGGGATTACAAGCGTGCGCCACCACGCCTGGCTCATATTAAATTTTAATTAAAATTTAAACCTGAAATTTTTGAACTCTTTGGAAGGTTCTTATTTTTCAAATGTACCCGTGATGTGAAGGAGACTGAGATCTGGATTTTGGAAATCATTTTATGGGTTCTTAGAAAATACAGAAATGTAATTCAGCTTTCTAGTCTATGTATCCCCCCTTTCCCAGTCACTATTCTATTGAAGTATTGTGTTCTTAGTGTAACTCAATAATCTTGTTTCACTCCTTTCTTCCTTCCGTCCGTCTGTCCGTCCGTCCATCCGTCCTTCCTTTCTTTTTTCCTTTGCAGTACTGGGGATTGAACTCAGGGGCATTCTACCTCTGAGCTACACTCCCAGCCCTGTTTTTTATTCTTTATTTTGCAACAGGGTCTCACTAAGTTGCATAGAGCTTCACTAAGTAGCTGGGGCTGGCCGTGAACCTGGATCCTCCTGTTTCAGCCTCCCAAGTATTGGGATTATAAGTGTGCGTCACCACACCCAGCTCTATGTTTCTTTTAAAATGAAGAAAAGCACTTTCTTTGAGGTCACTCATGGTAGATCTTCTAGTTTCCAGTAACCATTTTTCTGAGCCCTTCTCCTGATGCTGAGTACCTTGGTTCCTTCCTTTCTCTCCTCCTTAGCACCCCCAATTGTGAAGTAAAACATCTCTCAACACATGTTCACATCCAGTAGTTCCTTGAAATAGGAGAGGAAGGGGACAACAGTTAGGGATTTTTAAAATTATTATCTGCAAGCCAGGCGTTATTATCTGCATTATGCTTATAATGCCAGTACTTGGGAGGCTGAGACTAGAAGATCCGGGTATCTAAGAAAAAAATCCCCAGTATCTAAGAAAAAAAAAATTATCTGCAAATGCAATATAGCCATTCCTTCACATCTGCAGGGCTGGAAGTAAGTTGAATAGGTATACTCTATACTAGATGAATTCAGCTAAAGATTAGGCTGCTCAAAGATTTGAGGTCAAAACAACCTTCTGTTGAAAAATCTCTTTGAATCAAGACAAGGAACCTTTAAAATGTGTTTCTTCAGGATCTAAAGAACTCTTAAGGTACATAACATATTTTTAAAACATTAAGACCAGAGCTGCCAGTTGCTGAGCCACCTACATTACTATTGATTTGCTTCTGTGAAATGAAAAATGAGTGGTAGAAATATCTGAATTATTTAGTTAAAATATCCATTTGTTATATAAGCATGGTATGTATTATCTGGATAATAGCTTCCTTTTTCTCCATCATTGTCCATGGCTACTTGACCAACTGTGGGTTATCATCTTGGCATGTTGGGAAGAACCCCTTTATAATACTGGGGACAATTTTCTCCTTTTCCTACAAGGTTGCAGTAGACAGTTTGCACTCACTGCAGGTTGTACTGTTGATGCTACTTTTGACTTAGAGACCTTTCATTCTTGGCAGCCTTTGCTAAGACCACGAGGTGCTTAAGTCAAAGATAACAAGCTCCAGGAGACCTATTAATAATACTTGAAATAGACTGGGATAAGAACTATCTTAAAGGTTAGATCAACTCTGATAAAAGCCTCAGAAACTGAGGTAGACTAACTACCTTTTGGTGAATAAATTAAGATTTGATAGCCTGATTTAGTTCTTAGAGTCTTCTGTGAAAAAGGTGTTTTCTGATTATATAACCCTTGAAAGCATTTGCTCACAAAGGAATTTCTATTTATTTATTTTGTGGTACTAGGGATTGAACCCAGGAACATTCTACTTCTAAGTTAACAAAGAGCTAAGGATTGGTACTAAGGATTGAACCCAGGAACATTCTACTTCTAAGTTGCAAAGAGCTTCAGTATGTTGCTGAGGCTGGCTGGGAACCTGCTCTCCTGTCTCAGCCTTTCAAGTACTGGGATTGCAAGCATGTGCCACCATACCTAGCTTTTCATTATATTTATGCATATATGTTATAGGAAGGAATGTACATGTTAATAATTCTATGTGGACTGGTACTTTTAAAATTTAATTTATGTAGTAAGGTTGGTTTTTAGCACCTATCTTGGCATCCTTAGCGTTATGGTCTTGGGTGCTCTAGGCCTAGACATAAACTCTTAGAAACTATATCTAATCCAACAAATGATTAGGCTTTTGTAAAAGGGAAATGCTTGCTTTCAGAAAGGAGGTTCTTTTTTTTTGTTTTGTTTTTGTTTTTAAGAATTCATTAAGATGAACCAGGCGAGCCGGGTGTGGTGGCGCATGCTTGTAATCCCAGCATTTGGGAGGCTGAGACTGGAGGATCCGGGTTCGCGGCCAGCCTCAGCTACTTAGTGAGGTACTCTGCAACTTAGTGAGACCCTGTTTCAAAATAAAAAATAAACAATAGGGCTGGGGGTATAGCTTGGAGATAGAATACCCCTGAGTTCAATCTTCAGTACTGAAAAAAAAAAAAAAAGATGAGCCAGGCGTGGTCACTCACGCTTCAAATTCCAGTACTTGGGAGGCAAGACTGGAGGATCTGTGTTTGGAGCCAGCCTCAGCTACTTAGTAAGGCCCTCCACAACTTAGTGAGACTCCGTTTCAAAATAAAGAATAAAAGATAGGACTGGGGGTGTAGCTCGGTGGTAGAATGCCCCTGGGTTCAATCCCCAGCATCACCACCAAAAAAAAAAGCATTAAGACGAATACCTGCTTAAACTGAGCACAGTGTCTCCTACCTCTAATATGAGTACATGGGAGGATCAGAGGATCACAGGTTTGAGACCAGCCTCAACAACATGAGACCTGTTTCAAAAAAAAAGGGGGGAGCGTATAGCTCAGAGGTTGAATGCCCCTCAGTTCAATTACCAGTACCAAAAAAAAAAAAAAAAAAAAGAATGCCTGCTTTTCTTTCAGCATTTGTTATATTGGCACTTACATCTGTTGTGGTGAGGAACACTGATGTCAGTACACATAGATATTGTCTCTAGCCCAGTTTAATCAGTCTTCAGTTAGAGGATATCAAGGAGATTAGAATAATCCCATATTTGATTCAGAAATTAAAGTTGGCTTTGTAATGTTCTCAGGGTCACCCTAGTCTGCAATTTAACTTGCCATTCTAGGCTGCCTCAATCTGACCCCGTATTCTCATAGAGGTTAAACTTATATTTCTCTGGAAGAGAGTGGAAGATAGGTAGAGATATGGACAGATTAAGGGAGGAGGATAGACAGATTAATTGCTAATCAGAGTAAAACAGAAGACTAAGATGGCAATGTGTTCAATTCAACATAGTGTGTTACATATGCTAACTTATATAATAAGGTTAAACTTGTCTTCTGTTCCTTTTTCTTTTATTCCAAATTCAATGCTTATTTCTCTCATAGTTCCATCTGTGCAATGACTTTTGCCCTGAGTGTTGATTTATTTTGCTTAGTGTCAGGACCCATGGCAATAGAAAGTCCTGTTGACTCCTTCTTTTGTTATTGTGTATCTAGAACAGTCATTCATCCTAGTCATTTTAGTAACTTCTTAAAATTGGTTAATGTGATACATCAGACTATGTTGTGCTCCTGGCTCCTTGTTATATATTGGTACCAAGTTTCTACTTCATAGTAGACTTCAAAGCCAGATTTAGACATTAGGGGTTTTTTTGGATTTTTTTTTTTGAAAGTATAGATGCAAATGACTTTCATATATTCCCTAGCCAAAATTTTCTTCCCATTCTTTTTTTTTTTGTGTGGTACTAGGGATTGAACCCAGAGGCATTCTACCTTCAAGCTACACCCCCAGTCCAATTTTATTTCTTATTTGTAAACAGTCTCCCTGGGTTGATGAGAGTCTCACTACCGGCTGAGGCTGTCCTCAAATCTGTGATCCTCCTGTCTCTGCTTCCCAAGTACAGGGATTACAAGCACGTGCCACCACACCCAGCCTTCCAGCCTTCTTCCCCATTCTTTTTTTTTTTTTTTTTTGGTACTGGGGATTGAACCCAGAGGCATTCTACCTCCAAGCTACATCCCCAACCTTTTTTTTTTCTTATTTGGAAATGGTCCACTAGGTTGCTGAAAGCCCTTGCGAAGTTGCCGAGGCTGGACTTGAACCTGTGATCCTCCTGTTTCAGCCTCCCAAGTACTGGGATTACAAAGCATGCACCACCATGCCTGGCTTTTCTTCCCCATTCTTGAATTCTTATTGAATAACTGTATACTGTCATTTGAGCTTTTAGAATTTTTGTCTGCAAGTCTTCTAAAATAGACAACTATCACCATATGTAAAGTAAGCATAATTTTGCTGAAGGTAAGAGGTTGGACATGTCTTGTTGGTAACAAAATTATATAACTTTATCTTTACTTTTCAACATTTTAAGTGAAGGTATACTTTATATATAGTGAAATTCAGCCTTCTTTTGTAGAGTTCCATGAGTTTTGACAAACACATGTAGATATATAACCTCTAGTATAATGAAGATGTAGAACATTACCATTATCCCCACGATTTCTTTGTGCTCTTCTCTGGAGAACCCTTTCACCTAAACCCTCGCTTATCACAGCCATTAATCAATTTTCTGTCCCTATAACCAGAATTCCATAGAGATGGAATCATACAATATGGGCCTTTTGAATCTGGCTGCTTTCATTCCATGTTGTATTATATTTCATTTACCATGTGCATATTTGTTGCTGCATGTCAGTAGTTCTTTGGTCTTTATTGTTGAGTGATATTCCACCATATGAAATTACCACAGTTTGTTTATCCATTCACCAATTGAAGGACATTTGGGTTATTTCCAACTTTTGGTAATAATAAATCAAGCTGCTATAACCATTTGCTTATAAGTTTTTGGGTTAACATTTTAAAATTTCATTTGGTTAAACCTTTAGGAGTAAAATAACAGAGTCATGAGGCAATGAATGTTTAACTTTATAAAAAATTGCCAAACACATTCCTAAGTGGCTCTTCACATTCCAAACAGCAGTGTGTGAATTCTAGTTGTTTTGTATCCTGTGCTATAACAAAGTACCATAACTTGGTTGGCTTTACCAACATTCATTTCTCCCCCTTTTGGCAATTGGCAGTCTAAGACCAGGATGCCAGCAGAGTTCTTGGTGAAGCTTCTCTTAGTTATCTTCTTGCTACATCCTTACATGTTGGAGATCAGAGAAGGTCAAACTGTTGTGTCTCTTCCTATTGGATACTAATCCCATTTATGGGGGCTCTATTCTCATGACCTAATTATTTCCCAAAGGCTCCACCTCCTAATCCCATTGGTTAGAATTTACACAAATGAATTAAGAGGACCTATAAACATTTAGTCCATAACACATCCTTGCCTGCATTTGATATTGACTTTTTTTTTTTTTTTGTACTGGGAATTGATCCCAAGGACACTCTACCTCTGAATTACATCCCCAGGCTATTTATTTATTTATTATTTTACTTTACTTATTTTATTTTATATTTTAAACAAGGGCCTGCTAAGTTGCTGAGTCTAGCATTGAACCTGCTCTCCTCTTGTCTCAGTCTCCCATATACTGGGACTACAGGCCTGCACCATTGTACCAGTTCATGTAGAGTCTTTGTTTTTTTTTGTTTTTTTGGGGTACTGGGGATTGAACTCGGGCATTCTACCTCCGAGCTATATCCCCAGCCCTATTTTTTATTCTTTATTTTTGAAACCGAGTCTCACTAAGTTACGGAGGGCCTCACTAGGTAGCTGAGGCTGGCCACGAACCCGGATCCTCCTGTCTCAGCCTCCCAGTGCTGGGATTACAAGTGTGCGCCACCACGCCCAGCTCGACCACACCCAGTTTAAAAAAAAAACAAAAACAAAAACCAACTTTTTATCATGGAATACTTTAAAGTACACAAAAATAGAATGGTCTAATGAATTCTCAAAAGTTATCAACTCATGATCAATCTTATTTAATTTATAGGTTCCTTGATTATAGGCATGCACCACCATGCCTGGGTAGTTTGTACTTTAGACTCTTCTAAACTATGATTTCCTCCTCATTTCTACTCTGTTATCTTATTTGTTGAAAAACTGGGTTTCCCACAATCTGGGTTTTGTGACTGCTTGCTTGTGATGTTAACATGTTTCTTTGTTCCCTGTGTTGTCTATAAATTGATTCACAGATTGATTTAGAGATTTGATCTGATTCAGGTTTGAACTTTTTTTTGGCAATTTTTAGGTATTAGGAGGCATAGAATATCTAGCTATCTCTGTGTGTGTTGTTTAGTGACCATTGATGGCCTAATAGAATTTTGAAATTTCAGGCCAGTCTTGACTTGAATTCTGTTAACTAAGTAATTCTTCTAATCATCACATCTTCTTGTGTTGAGTTTCTAATTGGGATACCAGTGATCAGATTTTAAAAATGCAAATTTTGAATAAAATGGTTAATATAAGTATAGTATATTGATTGTTATAAGGCTTGCCATGATACCCAGCCTTTAGATTAGTACCCTTCAGATGAATTCTTTTTTTTTTTTGTACTGAGGATTAAGCCCTGGGCCATTCTACTTCTGGGCTACACCCCCCAGCTGTATTTTTATTCTTTATTTTGAAACAGGGTCTCACTAAGTTGCAGAGGGTCTTACTAAGTTGCTGAGGCTGGCTTTAAACCTGTGATCCTCCTGTCTAAGCCTCCCAAGTACTGGGATTACAAGCGTGGGCTATCATGCCCCGCCAGATGGAAATTTTGATGATAACAACAGAGTAAACTTTCTCTGCTATCTTTTCATATCTGTTTCATCCATTGTTTGTTTGTTTGTTTGTTTGTTTTTGTGGTATTGGGTATTTAACCTAGCATTTTTCTACATCTGAGCTACACCCCCAGCCCTTTAAAAATTTAAAAAAAAAATTTTTTTTTGAAACAGGGTATTGCTAAGTTACCTTACATTGCCCTCAAATCTGCAATTCTCCTGTCTCACCCAGCTTTCCAAGTACTGGGATTACAGGCGTGCATTACCATTCCTGGCTTTCCATTCATTCATTCATTTTTTTTTTTCTCGGTACTGGGGATTGAACCCAGGGGCATTCTACCTCTGAGCTACACCCCCAGCCCTATTTTTTTATTCTTTTTTTGAAACAGGGTCTCACTAAGTTGTGGAGGACCTCACTAAGTAACTGAGGCTAGCCTTGAACCCAGATCCTCCAGTCTCAGCCTTCCAAGTACTGGGATTACAAGCATGTACCACCACGCCCGGCTTTCCATTCTCTTAACTGAAGTATCCCCCTCTAAAAAAAAATCCAGTTTGATAATATGATTTTGTGCCCCCCCAAAAAAAACCAAATACCAGCCCTTGAGTTCCATTATGAAAGAAAACTTCAAAGGAAAGGCTTCAAAGAAAATGAAGAGACAGGGTAAGTTGGCTGTATAAAGAGAAGAGAGGGACTTTCTTTAGGTACCCACCTTGTAAGAGAAGATAGGAAGAGTGTCCTTTCTAAAAGTATCAGTTTTAGCAGTCAACTGTGAGCAAATGATAGACTTATCTTAGACAATGGAAGTGACATTTGGAGTACTTGTATGGAAATTGAGCTGGCTGGCTTTGTGTTGTGTTCTGAAACTCAGAAGAAACTGGACTTTCTAACTCAATGTCAGTTTCACTGAGGGATGTATGGTTTTATAAATTGTGTTTTATTTATGTGAATGCATTTCATGAGAGGCAAGTTTACTTACTACCAACATTTTTTGCCAGATTTCTTTTGCTTTTTTTTTTTTTTTTTTTTAAGTTAATGGCCTAGGTATGAGATATGACTTTAAAGTGCCCAAACAAAGCCAAGCATGGTGGTGCACATCTGTAATCCCAGTACTTGGAGGGCTAAGATAGAATGACCAAAGATTCAAGGCCAGCCTCCGCAACTTAGTGAGACCCTGTTTCAAAAAAAAGTTCCCAAACAGCCTTTATTTGGATCCTGTGTATACAGCTCCATTGTTTTACAAGCATGCCTCTAATATTGATTTTCTTTTCCATGTTTAGATTGTTCTTCCTTGACAGTAAATGGCATGAAAAATGAGGTCAAAAGCATGACTCACCTCATTGTAAATCACTGTGGCTAATGGAAAGTGATTTTGAAGGGTGATTGAGCTGCATTCCATCTGTTGAGAATAATTTCACCTGTTGGAGAGTTCCTGTAGCACTGGGAACCATCTGACATGCATGTCCATTCATTCTTCATCCATTGCCATTTGGGCTAGTATCAGGAGAATTTTATTGCTAGAACTCTTAAATGCTTAATAGATATTTAAAGCAGGCAACACATTTATGATTGGCACCAGTATTCAAGTAAGGATGGAGACTGACTTGCTCTACTCAGTGTATAGCCAGTTCATGACAGAGTTTCCAAGGCTCAAAGTTTTTTTTGTTTTTGTTTTTTTGAGATGAGTTTTTGCTATGTTCTCCAGACTGTTCCCAAACTCCTGAGCTCCACATGATCCTCCCATCTCAGCCTCCCGAGTAGCTGGGACACTACAGGTGTGTACCACTTCTCCTAGCTCAAGGACTTTTTTAAAATAGGGAAATAACTTTGAAATATAATGAACTTTGTCTTTTTGTTCACTATGTAAGTTATTATAAGAAGATTATTACATATATTCTTAATATCAGAAATTTCCTGTTCTGTCCTTATAAAGTACATCTGTGGTTTGAATATCCCAAGCAAAAGTAAATGCAATAATTTTAAGAAATTTATGCCAAATGTACTTGAATTATGGATAAATCTAATATATTTTATTGGTCTCTAGTAAAGAAAGGTACAAGAAAGAATATCCAACTCTCTGTTATCTCAGTCCTGTGACTGCAGAGAACTGACAATGCTTCCCTGTGAAAATGTATGGTGTACTGTCAAACCTTCATTCTTGGCTGCATGTTGAAATGTGATTAAAGTTAACAGAGGAGATGAAAAAAATGTGAATGGTTTTATATGTATATATACACATATAATTTTTTTAATCATCTCTGTATAAGAAATCATTGAATATATATATTAAATGATTTTACCTCAGTCTCCCAAGTACTTGGATTATAGGCATATGCATACTTGATTTCTTTTTAATAATTTTTGGAGAAGGATGATACTTTACTGTTGTATTTCTTTTTTAAAAACTTCAATACAGTAGAAACATTATTCATATTCCAAGAGAATTAGTCTAAGGGTTCTTTTAAGAATTGGCTTCACATTTGATTTTTTTCATCTCTCTATCTACTGCTAAGCAACATGATAACATTAAAGTGGGGCAAAATTATTTAAAAGAAAAAACAGTATAAATATTACCCTAATATATCAACTATTTTTATTGGTCTTTGTGCTTTCCCAGGCCATATGGTATATCATAATTATAATAAATACTACTCACTGAGTGCTGTGGTATACCAAGTATTGCACTATCCTTCTTCTTCTTCTTCTTTTTTTTTTTTTTTGTGATACTGGGGATTGAACTCAGGGGCATTCTACCTAGCCCTATTTTTTATTCCTTATTTTGAAACAGGGTCTCGATAAGTAGCTGAGGCTGTCCTTGAACTTGGGATCCTCCTGTCTCAGCCTTCCAAATACTGGTATTATAAACATGTGTGTTACCACACCTGGCTGCACTATCCATTTTGCTTTTTAAAAATTATCTTTAAGCCGGTTAGTGACCCATGCTTGTAATCCCAGCATTTGGGAGGCTGAGACTGGAGGATCCGGGTTCGCAGCCAACCTCAGCTACCTAGTGAGGCATTCTGCAACTTAGTGAGACCCTGTTTCAAAATAAAGAATAAAAAATGGGGCTGGAGGTGTAGATCAGAGGTAGAATACCCCTGAGTTTAATCCCCAGTATGGGGGGGGGAGGGGGGAATGTTTATATAAACAGCTCTACACTAGTAGTATTATGTTAAATGATGAGGAAGAAGAATCAGAGAAGGTAATTTGCTGTAACCTAGACTCATAGGTCATGCTGGCATTTGAACCTCAGCTCTGTTTGAATCTAGATGCTTCTAATCTTCTACCAATGTTATGTTGATTTTCTGAAATCCTAGTTTACCTCTCCATTTAGATCTTAGGCCTCTTAGATATAGTTTTGTAGAGATAGGCTTCTTATAGTGTTCTGTATTGCTCTTATGATTTTTTTTCTTACATTGTTAAAATTCTGCATCTACTCAATAAGATACTAGCTAAAGCATTGTTTCTCTTTTTCTTTTATGTCACGGTATACACAGAAAATAATATTTAAGCCAGGCATGGTGGTATACACCTTTAATAACAGTAGTTGGGAAACTGAAACAAAAGGAGCTCAGGTTTGAGGACAGTCTCAGCAAGTAGTAAGACTAGTGAGACCTTGTTTGAAAGTAAAAATTAAAAAATGGGGCTGGGGTATAGCTTGGAGGTAAAATGCCCCTGGGTTCAATCCCTAGCACCCCCCTCCCCAAAGACATTTATATAGCACCTTTGCTAATTAATTTTTTGATAGCTTTGATGTGAAAACTATTAGCTAACAACTCTGGGATGTCTAAAAGGGTAGTATCCTTTAAAAGTGCCAGTTACAAACTATAGCTTTAACTGAGAATAACCATTATTTTTACATTTCCAGGAAGACTCATTCTTCTCTTTAGTTTTTTAACTACATACCAACTGGATCTTCATTATCTCTCCCTAGAGGGCTCAGAGCGACTTCAAACTCAAAATATTTCATATGATCTGCCTCTTCTTTTGTGTATTTTCCTATCTCAATAAAGGGCATCTCCCCCCAAGCCAGGCGTGGTGGTGCACGCTTGTAATCCCAGCATTTGGGAGGCGAGTCAGGAGGATCCAGGTTTGCGGCCAGCCTCAGCTACCTAGTGAGGCACTCCGCAACTTAGTGAGACCCTGTGTCAAAATAAAGAATAAAAAATAGGGCTGAGGGTTTACCTCGGAGGTAGAATGCCCCTGAGTTCAATCCCCAGTACCACACACACACACAAAAAAAGCATTTCCCTCTACCCAGTTGTTATGCTAGAAATCTGGGTAACTTTTATGACTCCTTATTTTTCTTGATTTATTTTTTCAGCAATGCAATGTTTATCTAACATTTAGTATATGCTAGATTCATAGTTAGCATTTGGGATATAATAGGGGATAAAATAGAAATAGCATGAGTTTACAATCACCCAGTTCTGTGGATTTCACCTTCTTAATATCTTAAGTCTGTCTGCTTTCATTTGTTCTCTTTGCCACCAATTTAGTCCAAATCATTGTCTGTCACCTGGTTTACAGACAGTCATGCTTCTATTCTTCCTTCAGCCATTTTTATACTTCGGCCAGGGACTATAAAAAAACCTTCCTTAAAACCCCTCAGTAGTGTCACTAACATGTTCTCTAGTCTCACTTATTTTCAACTTTGATTTCTATATGTCAACTACACTGATCTCCTTTAATTTCTCTTATCATGTCATGTTCCCTTGTGTCCAAATTTTAGTATATTTCCTTCTCCTATTTCCCCAATACTTATCATCTTTTTCTTTGCCTACCTGTTTTTCAGGTCTGGGTTCAACATCATTGCCTCCAAGGGGCTTCCCCGTGTCTCTCTACCCATACTATCTTTGCCCATGTTAGGTGCTTCTATGTTTTCGCTTGATATTTGATAGCTTACTTGTCATATTGTCTCAAAGCCCCACTGGCTGTCTTCCCCCAATCAGACTCTAAGCTCCAGGAGAGCAGGGACTGTGCCTAACTTACTGGGTATTATATTAGTTGTATCTGCCACAATATATATTAAATTTTAGATATTGGGAATAAAAATTTGTTCAGGGAATTGAGTAATAGAGGAAGAGTGTGGTGGCAAGAGTAGTAAATTGTTTCAGTTGACAATTTAATGAAAATAATGAATTGGAAATTGGGTTCATATTTCAAACCTTATAACTTCTCTTGCTTCATAGTATTTGATTTTCTTTCTTAGTAGTTGATTCTTGTTTTAGATTTTTACATTAGTTAAATATTGGCTGGTAGGGCATGCGGGGAATTAGGAATCTGACAGCATGTTCTTTTTTTTGGTTTTTTTTTTTTTTTTTTTTGGCGGTACTGGGGATTGAACTCAGGGGCATTCTACCTCCGAGCTACACCCCCAGCCCCATTTTTTATTCTTTATTTTGAAACCGAGTCTCACTAAGTTGCGGAGTGCCTCACTAGGTAGCTGAGGCTGGCCGCGAACCCGGATCCTCCGGTCTCAGCCTCCCGAATGCTGGGAT